>OZ007579.1:16165834-16195834 GCA_963931925.1 Onchidella celtica | reverse complement strand
TATCTTAACTCCTCATCAACAATAGTATTTTTCGGTTGGAGTTGGAACAAACAAGAACTGGGGTCGCCGTATAGTTAGGTTTAGCTGATGACCTTTACCTTGGCAACATTTGCCAGGATAACTTTTCTTTGTAAAATATTCACAAGTCGGTAAAAAAAATCCTAACCTGGGTACTTTTTCCAAATAGCCTAAAAAGCCGATATCCAAATAATATCAGAATCAATCGACGTCACGGTGAACCACGACTTGGGCAAACTGTTTTAACAACAGTCACAACGTCACCATCTTTTGTACTCACGCCCATGACTGCACAAACAATACCAATGCGATGAGATTCTGAAACATAATATACCATTGACACTCTCATAATACCACTCAAATGCCAAGGGCGTTATGTTACTGGAAAGCAAACCGAAGTGCATTCCTTATCTTAACCATTTTGCTGCCAAGCCCAAAATGCCCTTTCTTCCTTCAGACCACCAGAATAATGGATTATCGGGTAGAATGACAGCAGGAAGTTAATAAAATTAGGACTGCAAAATATGCCGGAACAATGTCGGCCAATATATCGTGGCAGTTTTACCATGAAAGGGTAGGACCAATATATCGGCCATAAGCAAATCATCTGCAACATATGATGGGCCGATAGATCGGCCCCTGTGGCAGCGAGAGCTTAAATTGTTAAATACGTTTTTAGCAATATAATTAGACATTTGGGATATTTAAATCCCCATTAATCAATAGACAGGATGAAATACGTTCAAGGACTCCAAAGAATATTTGGCCAAAAGAGATGTTATTGGCAGTTGTGCAAATACATTTGTAATTGTCCGGATTTTTGATAGGGCCACTAGTGATATCAGAATCAGGGGAGAATCACGCCCTAACACAATTTCTCCATTCTGTCCCTTATCTCTATATCAACACAGACACCGATAAGGCACGAGCGCTGTCTGAAGACGAGCTGTCGCCCCATGCACAACATTTTGATTGGATAAACACAGACATCGAGAGACCAGGGCAGCGTTTTCAGACAGAAACTGTGCCATGTGGTGAAAAAGGGAGGTTTTTATTATTTATGCCAAGAGCAAAATCGTACAGAAAAATGAAAAAAAAAACAAAAACGAAACTTGCATTTCACGATTTAGATCTTCATTTTAGGAGGTTCATTGCCCTTAGCATTTACATCTCACGATTTAGATCTTCATTTTAGGAGGTTCATTACCCTTAGCATTTACATCTCACGATTTAGATCTTCATTTTAGGAGGTTCATTACCCTTAGCATTTACATCTCACGATTTAGATCTTCATTTTAGGAGGTTCATTGCCCTTAGCATTTACATCTCACGATTTAGATCTTCATTTTAGGAGGTTCATTACCCTTAGCATTTACATCTCACGATTTAGATCTTCATTTTAGGAGGTTCATTACCCTTAGCATTTACATCTCACGATTTAGATCTTCATTTTAGGAGGTTCACTACCCTTAGCATTTACATCTCACGATTTAGATCTTCATTTTAGGAGGTTCATTACCCTTAGCATTTACATCTCACGATTTAGATCTTCATTTTAGGAGGTTCATTACCCTTAGCATTTACATCTCACGATTTAGATCTTCATTTTAGGAGGTTCATTACCCTTAGCATTTACATCTCACGATTTAGATCTTCATTTTAGGAGGTTCATTGCCCTTAGCATTTACATCTCACGATTTAGATCTTCATTTTAGGAGGTTCATTGCCCTTAGCATTTACATCTCACGATTTAGATCTTCATTTTAGGAGGTTCATTACCCTTAGCATTTACATCTCACGATTTAGATCTTCATTTTAGGAGGTTCATTACCCTTAGCATTTACATCTCACGATTTAGATCTTCATTTTAGGAGGTTCATTGCCCTTAGCATTTACATCTCACGATTTAGATCTTCATTTTAGGAGGTTCATTGCCCTTAGCATTTACATCTCACGATTTAGATCTTCATTTTAGGAGGTTCATTACCCTTAGCATTTACATCTCACGATTTAGATCTTCATTTTAGGAGGTTCATTACCCTTAGCATTTACATCTCACGATTTAGATCTTCATTTTAGGAGGTTCATTGCCCTTAGCATTTACATCTCACGATTTAGATCTTCATTTTAGGAGGTTCATTGCCCTTAGCATTTACATCTCACGATTTAGATCTTCATTTTAGGAGGTTCATTACCCTTAGCATTTACATCTCACGATTTAGATCTTCATTTTAGGAGGTTCATTACCCTTAGCATTTACATCTCACGATTTAGATCTTCATTTTAGGAGGTTCATTGCCCTTAGCATTTACATCTCACGATTTAGATCTTCATTTTAGGAGGTTCATTGCCCTTAGCATTTACATTTCACGATTTAGATCTTCATTTTAGGAGGTTCATTGCCCTTAGCATTTACATCTCACGATTTAGATCTTCATTTTAGGAGGTTCATTACCCTTAGCATTTACATCTCACGATTTAGATCTTCATTTTAGGAGGTTCATTGCCCTTAGCATTTACATCTCACGATTTAGATCTTCATTTTAGGAGGTTCATTGCCCTTAGCATTTACATCCCACGATTTAGATCTTCATTTTAGGAGGTTCATTGCCCTTAGCATTTACATCTCACGATTTAGATCTTCATTTTAGGAGGTTCATTACCCTTAGCATTTACATCTCACGATTTAGATCTTCATTTTAGGAGGTTCATTGCCCTTAGCATTTACATCTCACGATTTAGATCTTCATTTTAGGATGTTCATTGCCCTTAGCATTTACATCTCACGATTTAGATCTTCATTTTAGGAGGTTCATTACCCTTAGCATTTACATCTCACGATTTAGATCTTCATTTTAGGAGGTTCATTGCCCTTAGCATTTACATCTCACGATTTAGATCTTCATTTTAGGAGGTTCATTGCCCTTAGCATTTACATCTCACGATTTAGATCTTCATTTTAGGAGGTTCATTACCCTTAGCATTTACATCTCACGATTTAGATCTTCATTTTAGGAGGTTCATTACCCTTAGCATTTACATCTCACGATTTAGATCTTCATTTTAGGAGGTTCATTACCCTTAGCATTTACATCTCACGATTTAGATCTTCATTTTAGGAGGTTCATTACCCTTAGCATTTACATCTCACGATTTAGATCTTCATTTTAGGAGGTTCATTGCCCTTAGCATTTACATCTCACGATTTAGATCTTCATTTTAGGAGGTTCATTACCCTTAGCATTTACATCTCACGATTTAGATCTTCATTTTAGGAGGTTCATTGCCCTTAGCATTTACATCTCACGATTTAGATCTTCATTTTAGGAGGTTCATTACCCTTAGCATTTACATCTCACGATTTAGATCTTCATTTTAGGAGGTTCATTGCCCTTAGCATTTACATCTCAAGATTTAGATCTTCATTTTAGGAGGTTCATTACCCTTAGCATTTACATCTCACGATTTAGATCTTCATTTTAGGAGGTTCATTACCCTTAGCATTTACATCTCACGATTTAGATCTTCATTTTAGGAGGTTCATTGCCCTTAGCATTTACATCTCACGATTTAGATCTTCATTTTAGGAGGTTCATTACCCTTAGCATTTACATCTCACGATTTAGATCTTCATTTTAGGAGGTTCATTACCCTTAGCATTTACATCTCACGATTTAGATCTTCATTTTAGGAGGTTCATTACCCTTAGCATTTACATCTCACGATTTAGATCTTCATTTTAGGAGGTTCATTACCCTTAGCATTTACATCTCACGATTTAGATCTTCATTTTAGGAGGTTCATTGCCCTTAGCATTTACATCTCACGATTTAGATCTTCATTTTAGGAGGTTCATTACCCTTAGCATTTACATCTCACGATTTAGATCTTCATTTTAGGAGGTTCATTACCCTTAGCATTTACATCTCACGATTTAGATCTTCATTTTAGGAGGTTCATTGCCCTTAGCATTTACATCTCACGATTTAGATCTTCATTTTAGGAGGTTCATTACCCTTAGCATTTACATCTCACGATTTAGATCTTCATTTTAGGAGGTTCATTGCCCTTAGCATTTACATCTCACGATTTAGATCTTCATTTTAGGAGGTTCATTACCCTTAGCATTTACATCTAACGATTTAGATCTTCATTTTAGGAGGTTCATTGCCCTTAGCATTTACATCTCACGATTTAGATCTTCATTTTAGGAGGTTCATTGCCCTTAGCATTTACATCTCACGATTTAGATCTTCATTTTAGGAGGTTCATTGCCCTTAGCATTTACATCTCACGATTTAGATCTTCATTTTAGGAGGTTCATTGCCCTTAGCATTTACATCTCACGATTTAGATCTTCATTTTAGGAGGTTCATTGCCCTTAGCATTTACATCTCACGATTTAGATCTTCATTTTAGGAGGTTCATTGCCCTTAGCATTTACATCTCACGATTTAGATCTTCATTTTAGGAGGTTCATTGCCCTTAGCATTTACATCTCACGATTTAGATCTTCATTTTAGGAGGTTCATTACCCTTAGCATTTACATCTCACGATTTAGATCTTCATTTTAGGAGGTTCATTACCCTTAGCATTTACATTTCACGATTTAGATCTTCATTTTAGGAGGTTCATTACCCTTAGCATTTACATCTCACGATTTAGATCTTCATTTTAGGAGGTTCATTGCCCTGAGCATTTACATCTCACGATTTAGATCTTCATTTTAGGAGGTTCATTGCCCTTAGCATTTACATCTCACGATTTAGATCTTCATTTTAGGAGGTTCATTACCCTTAGCATTTACATCTCACGATTTAGATCTTCATTTTAGGAGGTTCATTACCCTTAGCATTTACATCTCACGATTTAGATCTTCATTTTAGGAGGTTCATTGCCCTTAGCATTTACATCTCACGATTTAGATCTTCATTTTAGGAGGTTCATTACCCTTAGCATTTACATCTCACGATTTAGATCTTCATTTTAGGAGGTTCATTACCCTTAGCATTTACATCTCACGATTTAGATCTTCATTTTAGGAGGTTCATTACCCTTAGCATTTACATCTCACGATTTAGATCTTCATTTTAGGAGGTTCATTGCCCTTAGCATTTACATCTCACGATTTAGATCTTCATTTTAGGAGGTTCATTGCCCTTAGCATTTACATCTCACGATTTAGATCTTCATTTTAGGATGTTCATTGCCCTTAGCATTTACATCTCACGATTTAGATCTTCATTTTAGGAGGTTCATTACCCTTAGCATTTACATCTCACGATTTAGATCTTCATTTTAGGAGGTTCATTGCCCTGAGCATTTACATCTCACGATTTAGATCTTCATTTTAGGAGGTTCATTGCCCTTAGCATTTACATCTCACGATTTAGATCTTCATTTTAGGAGGTTCATTACCCTTAGCATTTACATCTCACGATTTAGATCTTCATTTTAGGAGGTTCATTACCCTTAGCATTTACATCTCACGATTTAGATCTTCATTTTAGGAGGTTCATTGCCCTTAGCATTTACATCTCACGATTTAGATCTTCATTTTAGGAGGTTCATTACCCTTAGCATTTACATCTCACGATTTAGATCTTCATTTTAGGAGGTTCATTACCCTTAGCATTTACATCTCACGATTTAGATCTTCATTTTAGGAGGTTCATTGCCCTTAGCATTTACATCTCACGATTTAGATCTTCATTTTAGGAGGTTCATTACCCTTAGCATTTACATCTCACGATTTAGATCTTCATTTTAGGAGGTTCATTACCCTTAGCATTTACATCTCACGATTTAGATCTTCATTTTAGGAGGTTCATTACCCTTAGCATTTACATCTCACGATTTAGATCTTCATTTTAGGAGGTTCATTGCCCTTAGCATTTACATCTCACGATTTAGATCTTCATTTTAGGAGGTTCATTGCCCTTAGCATTTACATCTCACGATTTAGATCTTCATTTTAGGATGTTCATTGCCCTTAGCATTTACATCTCACGATTTAGATCTTCATTTTAGGAGGTTCATTACCCTTAGCATTTACATCTCACGATTTAGATCTTCATTTTAGGAGGTTCATTGCCCTGAGCATTTACATCTCACGATTTAGATCTTCATTTTAGGAGGTTCATTGCCCTTAGCATTTACATCTCACGATTTAGATCTTCATTTTAGGAGGTTCATTACCCTTAGCATTTACATCTCACGATTTAGATCTTCATTTTAGGAGGTTCATTACCCTTAGCATTTACATCTCACGATTTAGATCTTCATTTTAGGAGGTTCATTGCCCTTAGCATTTACATCTCACGATTTAGATCTTCATTTTAGGAGGTTCATTACCCTTAGCATTTACATCTCACGATTTAGATCTTCATTTTAGGAGGTTCATTACCTTTAGCATTTACATCTCACGATTTAGATCTTCATTTTAGGAGGTTCACTACCCTTAGCATTTACATCTCACGATTTAGATCTTCATTTTAGGAGGTTCATTGCCCTTAGCATTTACATCTCACGATTTAGATCTTCATTTTAGGAGGTTCATTGCCCTTAGCATTTACATCTCACGATTTAGATCTTCATTTTAGGAGGTTCATTACCCTTAGCATTTACATCTCACGATTTAGATCTTCATTTTAGGAGGTTCATTGCCCTTAGCATTTACATCTCACGATTTAGATCTTCATTTTAGGAGGTTCATTGCCCTTAGCATTTACATCTCACGATTTAGATCTTCATTTTAGGAGGTTCATTGCCCTTAGCATTTACATCTCACGATTTTGATCTTCATTTTAGGAGGTTCATTACCCTTAGCATTTACATCTCACGATTTAGATCTTCATTTTAGGAGGTTCATTGCCCTTAGCATTTACATCTCACGATTTAGATCTTCATTTTACTAGGTTCATTACCCTTAGCATTTACATCTCACGATTTAGATCTTCATTTTAGGAGGTTCATTGCCCTTAGCATTTACATCTCACGATTTAGATCTTCATTTTAGGAGGTTCATTACCCTTAGCATTTACATCTCACGATTTAGATCTTCATTTTAGGAGGTTCATTACCCTTAGCATTTACATCTCACGATTTAGATCTTCATTTTAGGAGGTTCATTGCCCTTAGCATTTACATCTCACGATTTAGATCTTCATTTTAGGAGGTTCATTACCCTTAGCATTTACATCTCACGATTTAGATCTTCATTTTAGGAGGTTCATTACCCTTAGCATTTACATCTCACGATTTAGATCTTCATTTTAGGAGGTTCATTGCCCTTAGCATTTACATCTCACGATTTAGATCTTCATTTTAGGAGGTTCATTACCCTTAGCATTTACATCTCACGATTTAGATCTTCATTTTAGGAGGTTCATTACCCTTAGCATTTACATCTCACGATTTAGATCTTCATTTTAGGAGGTTCACTACCCTTAGCATTTACATCTCACGATTTAGATCTTCATTTTAGGAGGTTCATTGCCCTTAGCATTTACATCTCACGATTTAGATCTTCATTTTAGGAGGTTCATTGCCCTTAGCATTTACATCTCACGATTTAGATCTTCATTTTAGGAGGTTCATTACCCTTAGCATTTACATCTCACGATTTAGATCTTCATTTTAGGAGGTTCATTGCCCTTAGCATTTACATCTCACGATTTAGATCTTCATTTTAGGAGGTTCATTGCCCTTAGCATTTACATCTCACGATTTAGATCTTCATTTTAGGAGGTTCATTGCCCTTAGCATTTACATCTCACGATTTTGATCTTCATTTTAGGAGGTTCATTACCCTTAGCATTTACATCTCACGATTTAGATCTTCATTTTAGGAGGTTCATTGCCCTTAGCATTTACATCTCACGATTTAGATCTTCATTTTAGGAGGTTCATTACCCTTAGCATTTACATCTCACTTTTTTGTTGTTGTTGTTTTCTTGTTCTTGTCTCTGTGTGTTTTTGTGGTTGGGATGAGTTTTTAAGAATTTTTACCCAGGCAGCGGCCTGCTCTTCTCGACTTTCAACTGCTAAGGTATCTTTAACGTTCACACGGGCCCTCCGAGTTTTTCATCCTTATCCGAGGAGAATAGGTGGGCATGCTCGATCTTACGGACCAGAGAATCAGGGATAGTAATTTTTCCCCCCACAAAAAAAAAAAAAATTCCAACATGCCCGCACCCACCAGGCATTGAACCCGGTACCTTTGGCATGAGAGACTGTTGCCCGCCCCTCTTTGCACCCCGACTCCACTCCATTTTATGCTCTCTTTAGTTTCCATTTTGTAATGACCAAAAAGAAACCATTAGTCGTATGAAATAAAAGCTCTGACAGATGGATGGAGTATAATTCTCTTCATTAAACTATAGTGGAGCTAGAGAGTGAACATGTTAACAGCTAAAACAATGTGACTACGTGAACAAAAACAATGGAACTTTATGCACGGCCTCAATTGTTAGGATAAGTTATCTGCGCTTATCTATTCTGGACAGGAGTCAGTCTTTAACATTCTTTGTTGTTGTTGTTGTTGTTGTTGTTTTAAGCTAAAAAAAAACAGTGGCGCATTTACGTGGGGGAGAATTGAAAATCAAGTATGAGAAGAAATTATTGCGTCTTTCCATCTTGCTTTGTTCTTCGCCGCTCTTTACACATGGGAGAGCCGAAAACGAAGAATTAAATATCACAAGATGTGCACGGCAGCATGCGAGAGCCACGGGCGTGCTGGTTGTATAAGATCATGTTGAAAAGTGAATTTTGAGCTACATGGAAATTTACCGGGTTTTTTTTTACAGTCCACGACAGAAACTGAGGCCATTCATGCACTGGACAAATGTATGCATAATCACGTGCGTGAGTGTGCACAACAGAACTATTTATGTCAAAAGCAAAGTGTTTTTTTTTTTTTTCAAAAGCATAACATTTGGACACTATTTGTTTGGGTCTTGTACCCAAAATGCTCACGTCTTAGTGAATATAGATAACAATGATAATAATGGCAAAGTACATGGATCAAATGCTGTCCCGACCCTGCATTTCTCAATAAAAAAAAACATTCTTTCTTCCTCTTGAAATGTGAAATTGACGTGATTTATTAATCATTTACTAGTATTTCTAAACAGCTGCTGGTGGACAAATTGCAAATCAATACTAAATTTGGGGAGATTTTCTCAATTATTATCGGACGTCATAATGGACTTTTTTTTTCCTTTCGTTTTTTTTACATGCGACTGAAATAACAACAAAATAGAAGATAAAAATATCTTTTTTAAAAGTGGTTTGTGCACTGTTATGGTAATAAAAGTGATAATAATAAATTGTGATGGTATGGAGGGTCGAGGAACGCTCACCCGTTTTTCAGTTCCTTGAGCGTCATGAATGCATGTACAGTCATGGGATCGCAATAGGAATACAGCTGTGATGTTTCCACTTTCTCTCACTAACTTTCTTCTGACACCAGCCGTGATGGGCACGGCACAAACACACTAAATAATCGACTATCTCTCTTCTATAAGTTATAACAAACGATATCTGTATTGCTTACATATATACAATAATTATTAATTCATTCAATAATAATAGGAACATAGGTCATACAATTTCATGTGAATTTCGATGGAATGAAGTTGATGCAAATCAGTACATGCTAATTAAATGGCTTCGTAATATTCAATTTCTAGCACATTTTATAAAACACATGGGAACGTTCAGCATAAGGAAACCTCTCCTTTAGGGGTGTATGGCGCTATCTGGGCACTGGTTCTTCCTCTCTACCCTGGCTTGACTGCGCAGTTAGATCGACAGGTATCGGCAGGTACCAATAGGTCGGGAAGCCAAGACGCCACGATGTCGTAAATCAAAGTACACGAAGTTGAGAAGCCAAGAAGGTGTTGTTCTTCCTCCTCTGTAGAAAAACAATCGCAAAGTCCTAATCTACTGCTGGAAGGCATGACTTCCATACTTACTCCATGACGGATATTCATCATTAACACTTTTAACCGCTGACACTGTTATAAGTCAGGCTGCAGCTCCCATACTCCATAGGCTCCCATATAGGCAATAGAATAAACGATCAATACAGTTTTAATGATATTTACACGTTCCCCACGAAGAATAACGCTCTCTCTAACGGACCCCATCCTATAAGGTTTCGTAACATATATATAACGGCGTTTCCGTGACTCTCTCAGAGGCAGTAGTTATACCAAAGTAAACCCACTAGATTTAGGTTCTACAATCATGAACATTAAGTAAAATACACATACATCGTACAATTAACTTACCACTCAGCAACAGCCCAAATGCCGACAAGATACCAAAGATACCACGCTCTGACAAAGGATGTTTGCGGGTTCCCTGACCTTCCCCACTCACAAGACTAGTACAAAGTTACAGTTGCAGTTGTGGTCTCCTCTTCGGCACGAAGCTGGTGAGTGCTCTCAGCGGTCTGAAGTTGGAAGGAGCGTTCGGGGATTTATACCCAGTCAGGTAGCGTCCCAAGACGCCCACCGAGTGTGCATTAGTTATCCTAATAGCCACCCCCGTCGGCTCCACGTCAAATACTATTGAAACAGCTCTACCCCCCAAGCAATTCCCAGGTGATCTGATCGACAAGTACGGCGGTCAAGTAAACACTACCCTTTTCGGGTGTCAAAGCGCTTCAGGTGCATCCCATACTTTCCCCCTCTGGCCTACAATGACTCTGTCTCCCAGCCGTTAACTATCTTCCCACGCTAGTTATAGGCACAATATTATTATAACTACTAGTTATACCTTGCCAATCTATCACCCTGTTACAACAGCAACCAATTTTGTTCCATGAGCCATTAAAAACTAATTCCTTTTGTTTGCTCTAGTTAACGCCAGATATGGTTTTTGGAAATTCCGAACTATGTTTATCTGAATACAGGTGATAGGTGCTCGAGTTGGCGCATTATGCAAAGGGAACTGTGACGGAAGATTCATCTTGGCCAACAGGAATTTGGACAATGTGTTTCCTAATCTAACGTGAAATAACACGGGAAATCTGTGATTCAAAGTATGTTTAGAAGTTATGATGATAAGATGATCCGGTATTATTATCCTAGGAAATCTGCATTATGATTGAAACCTTGTCAATACAGCGATTATGAAGCTGGACGATAACGTTGTGCAATAGAGATTTTGTGACAGTCTCAACTCCTTCAGTTTCTCGCTGACGGCAGTGTTTAGTGCTTCCCATGCTTCTGAAACCAACAAAATGAATAGTTCCTTCCCGATAGACATATGCGTAAAGAAATCATAATTGTTGGATTGATTTAATGTTAATTATTATCCTTCCGACACATATCGAGCACTCCTATTGAGACCCCTTCTCTCCCCCCCCCCCCCCATTTCCTCAAAACCCTTCAAGTAATTGACTTGAATTTGGCTTACCGAACTCTCTATTGTTTAAGCAGTGAATAATTATTGTTCCACAATTATTTACTGTGTTACAAACCCACATTATTTTTTAAAGCGGAGATAAACATGAAATAAATACACAATGATAAATTGTTTCTTTAAATAGCCATTATTGTGGTTCAACTTTCTACTTCCATGGCATTAATGTTTGTACGGGTGACATAGTTCGTTTGTTGTTGTTGTTTTTGGTCTTAGATGACACGGATTTTATTATAAAGCACTGTAAAAATTGTTTTAACTTATAAAGTCTCCTACATAATTATTGTATGCCATCAAAAAGCAATAAAATAACCATTACTTCATTGCACATTTGTAGCACTGTCTACTGGTAGTGATTATAACACAAAGCACTTACGAGTTCTACATCTCATTAAAATTAAAATTTTGTCAATCCATATAATTATAAAGGCCGTAATTATAACCGCATTGTACGTTTATATTTGAGCCTATCAAAAGGAGCTTGGTTGTTTTCCCTTAATGCTATGCTTTTTAACAGTTTAAAGTATAGAAATCGTTCATATTTGAATGTAGTGCAATAGAGAACTCTAATGCAACAGCTTGCCATCAACTATGATTTCTTACAGAAAACATCAAAGACCCCCTTCCTACTCAAACGAAAGAAAATTGTAATATATCTCTATCCATGTAACATAATCAATAATCATAGTATAAGGCCAAACATGAAATGACAGAAATATTCATCCAGTATGCAATTCTTACCAAAGAAATAATAGAACAGAGACAATTATCAAACTAATGGTTACAAAATGTTAAGTGATAAATATAAAGACGCTATATGACTGATAATCTTGGGGCTTAACTTCTGGGAAGACCAGGTTCAATGTGCTTGTAAATTTGCTTTTCAATGTGCTTTTTGACTTTGAGAGACAAAACAGCCTCAATGCATACTATGGACACAGTAACCAGCCAAAGATTTGCAGCGAGCACAGGTGATGACTTGACAACAAATGCGTTAATATCTCCAACGAAACCTGTAACTCTGCAAGTCCAGTTATTCATCAAAGCAGTCGATTACATTTCTGTTTACTACACGCCGATACTCCTGTCAGCGGGTTGTCTCTGCAACTCTATGACTCAAATCGTGTTCAGCAGGAAAGCCTTCAGAACCAACCCTATGTCTATATACCTGAGATTTCTTTCTGCTTTAGATTTTGGAGCTGTCGTGTTTGGACTTACTCGATTCTTTCTGATTTCCACCCTTGATTTCGATTTCTGGCACGACTTGATTGCCTGTAAAGTGGCTTTCTGGGCAGGAAGTATCTTCTTGATAGGTAGTAGTTGGACATTAGTAGCTGTAACCACAGAGAGGGTTATATCGATTCTCTGGCCTCATAGGGTCCAAGCTCGGAGTCCACATACAACTGCAAAAATTGGTGTCTTGGCGATTTTCAGCATCCTGGCGATTCTTTACTCCCCAGTGCTGGTCATTTTTGGACATTTGGAGATACCTGATGGCAAGACCAACGCAACTGTGACACTTCACTGTACAATCTTGTACGACAGGGACCTATCACTGCCTCTCTTTTTCTATCTTGACAGTGTACTTTTCGCATATCTCCCTTCGTTTATTCTGGTCGTTTTTAACACTGTCATAATTTTTGGCGTATCCAGAAGCAGAAGACGCGTGCAGAAAGTTGACAAATCTTTTCAACCAAACCGCGAGTCATGTCCGAGAATTATTTCGAGTTTGAGTTTGCTAAGGCGGCTGAAAAGCAAATTCTCTTCAGGCAGATCCGCAACAAGAGACGCATCCTATGGCGGCGTAGTTAAAAATAATCAAGTAAGTAATGTTCTAACTGACGCCACTCCGAGGTCAGGTCTCAAGACCTCGAGAAAGGAAAACTCGCTTACAAAAACAATTCTGGTCATCAATACAATTTTCGTCGCTTGTACTTTCCCCATCAGTGTGTACCAGACCCGTGTGATCCTCACTCCAGTGGAGCAAAGCATTAACAGCCTCCTCCTCATCCTCATGTACACCAACAACTGCCTCAACTTCCTCCTCTATTGCATCACAGGAACCAAGTTCCGACAGGAGGCTAAACTTGTACTTGGAAATTTTATCACTTGTCACTGGAGACGATTTTGAGAGATTCGTACCAGAGTGTACATGAAACTGCATTTTTTACGTCATATACACCGATACTGTTTTTAATGTGCTTGTCTACTCTGGCAGAAGGTAGTAATAAGATAGATAGATAGATAGACAGACAGACAGACAGACAGACAGACAGACAGACAGACAGACAGACAGACAGACAGACAGACAGACAGACAGACAGACAGACAGACAGACAGACAGACAGACAGATAGATAGATAGATAGATAGATAGATAGATAGTTAGATGCACTTACAGAGAGACAGACAGACGAATCGATAGATAGATAGATAGATAGATAGATAGATAGATAGATAGATAGATAGATAGATAGATAGATAGATAGATAGATAGATAGATAGATAGATAGATAGATAGATAGATAGATAGATAGATAGATATTGTGTCTTCTGTGATTTGTTACTGCACAGCGTAGTTTTAGCATACATCACTTGCCACTGTTTAAATTACTGGCGTCTGGAAATGAAAACAGCCTTTTTCTTCTTTTGGGGGGGGGGGGGAGGGTGGGGGGGGGGGAGGAAAGAGGAAACAAAACTGACTTATCCAACGTAAAGCCCGGGGGCTAGAATCCTGCCCACCGAGGACTTAGATCCGCCTGGGCCAAATCAATAGACCTCTTCTGATTTTGTGAGGAAAAGTAACGTTTTTACTTTTTTGTTTTGTTTTAGAGATTATTAAAACACCCGCGTTAGTTCCACCAAATCTGTCCTGACATTACGTTCGTGCCACAATGATTATCATCTTAACAGCCTAACATATGTGGCCGCGATGGGATTTTAGATTTGCATCATTGCAGTATTTGTTCAAATAAAGTTGGACAGCCGTGTCTAAGGGAGTTTATTGTTGGTGAGATGGATGATTTGGAAATGCAAAGTCTATAAATGTGGCGTCTTGCAGGTACATGTACTGACTACTGTGGCGTCACTGTAGCTCTAGACCTGCATTGGCCGATTATGATTGCCCGAATTGTTGGATGGTGACGTCACGACCGCCAGTTTCAGTGAGATCCCTTTACGTGGCTAGTGCATGAGATCTCACTGAAATTAACTGTTGTGGCGTCACTATCCAACTAGTTGACTGTTGTGACGTCACTATCCAACTAGTTGACTGTGTGACGTCTCTATCTAACTAGTTGACTGTTGTGACGTCACGATCCCAGTAGTTGACTGTGTGACGTCTCTATCCAACTAGTTGACTGTTGTGACGTCACGATCCCAGTAGTTGACTGTTGTGAGGTCACTATCCAACTAGTTGGCCGGTAGGCGAGATTTCATTGAAACGAACTGCTGTCACGTCACCATTCAGCTAGGCGGCCAATCGAAATCGGCTGGTACGCGCATAAGCTTACTCTCCACTGTTAGTCATTTTTGGACACCTGGGGACAATAAGATGGCAAGACCAACACAACTGTGGCGCTTTTATGCACCATCTTGTATGACAGCAACTTACTACTTCCTTTGTTTTTCTACCTCGACAGTTTACTTATTTTCGCATATCTCGATCTTAGTTCTTGTTTGTTCCAACTCCATTTTGTACGCCAGTGAGAAATTCGACATTAAACGTTTGTGCCTTTAGTACTAGACTGCAGTTTGGGAACCGTAGTATGCTACGGAGACAGATAGACACACAGACGAGCATTCAGAGAGATAGAAAGACAGACAGGCAGACAGACGGATGGACAGAAGTACAGACAAATAGACAAACGGACAGAGGGTCACGGACAGACACGTAGACAGACAGACAGACAGCTACGTAAATGTACATTGAAACTGTGAAAACGACTCAATATTTTCCTTATTCGGTTTTAAAAATCACACTACGACACCCCAACAACAGGAAAAAGGTGGGATACACCTATGTAACATGTTAACACCGCTGCTCGACGACTCACATTCCAAGTCTTTTAAAGTTTCTTATGAAAAATGTCGGAGGCGTTTCGTACGTTGCGCCATGACATTTCAAAAAAAATAAAAATTAAAAAACCCTCATTACTCGATTTTTCTTTAGTCGTGTCTTTTGCCTTGCGACATCGCGCATCCGCACGGCATCTCTCAGCGAGTCTGGTCAGGCCTGAAGGGAAAGGTGGCTCTGACCCTAATTAAGAAGATTGATTAGCCCTTATTGAATTTCTTGAAACAAAATTGGAAGAGCCTGGTCGATATTGCAAGTCAAGACAGCAGAGACGAGAGAACATATTTTTCTGCGCCTTAAGCGACGTTGAAATTAGTTTGGGTTTTGTTCATTTTTTTTTTTTTAAAGGGGGAATGAGTGTGGGGAAGGGGGTGGTGTCTTTTGTTTTGCTCATTAAGAGAAAGGTTACAGAGAATTAATCAATAAGAAGCCAGACTTCCTCTTCAACCGATTTGGTGTTATTCCTGTCGTTCTTTCTTCTTTTTCTTTTCTTTATGTTCCAGGAATATTGGCAAAGTGTTGTTTGTCCTCACTGTCCGTTATGTCCTTTCTAAGTCTCTGTCTTGTGGTCTGCATTTCAGTCATTCGTTCTGTCTCTCTCTCTCTCTTTCTCTCTCTCTCTCTCCTTCTCTCTCTCTCTGCCTGCCTCTCTGTTTTTTTTGTCTCTCTCTCCCTCCATCTCCCCCTCTTTGTCTCTCTCTTTCTCTCTTTCTTCCTCTCTCTGGCTCTTTTCCCCTCTCTCTCTGTCCCCCTCTCCTCTCTCTCTCTCTCTCTCCCTCTCTCTCTCTCTCTCTCTCTCTCTCTCTCTCTCTCTCTCTTTCCTCATCATCCCCTTTATCCGCCAAGACATAATAACAAATTATCAGAAACAAGGAAGGTTCTGTCTGACTAAAGGATCATCAGTACTGGTCCAACCAAACGAACTGAACAGATAAGTCATTCACTCATGCATTTATCTCCTCTGGATTTACTAAAGCTGACAGGTTAACGAGTTTCAGTTGAGGCAGTCTTTTACTCTTCAGAATTGGTTGGTCTGTGGCCTTGACTGACAGTAACAGCAAGATAGACTTCAAGCAATGGCACACTGGTTTCGGTTCTGTTTCGCTTTAGGATAGGTTGTATAGTTTTGTCTAGGCGCGAGATAGAGACAGAGAGAGAGGGTGGAGAGAGAGAGAGAGAGAGAGAGAGAGAGAGGAGAGAAAGAGAGGGGGAGGAGAAGAGAAAGAGAAAGAAAAAAAAGAGGAGAGAGAGAAAGAGGAAAAGAGACAAACACACACACAAAGAGAGAGAGAGATTGCGAATGAGAGGGCGAGAACAGGGGGGAGAGAAATAAAAAGAGTGAAATAGGAAGACATACAAAACAAGACAGACAGAGAGCCGACACAGACAGACAGGTGGCTAGACGGACGGACAGACAGTGAGAGAGAGAGAGAGAGAGAAATGGAAAAAGTGAAATCGGAAGAGAGTCAAAAAAAAGGAAGAAAGTAAAAAAAAAAACCAAACAACTGCCCTCCTGTACCGACACGCAAGAGCAATGACATCAGAAGTAAATGATACCCCTTCCACCCCTCTCCCCCTCCAAACCCCCAAACGTACTGCCTGACAGCACATCACGCTGAACAACTGTAGAGTCCTCGAGTGAGTTTTGTGGGTGAGCAGTACATTTTCATTAACTGTGTCTGATCCTGGCTTCTGATAGCCCAGCTAAGCACTGGTTAGACTATAGAGCCTGTGTGTCTCGCAGCGTTTCAGACATAATTACAAGTATGGCAGGGTCTACTTTTTTGGAGCGATGTAGCCAAAAATGCTCACAATAGGATTTTTGTTACCAAAATATGGCCAATGGCAGAATTTTTTTTTTCTTTGGGGGGCGGGGGGCATTTCGCCAAAGAAGAATTTTATCGTGGCCAGTTAGCTAAGCCCAATACCAATCCTAACCTTAACGCTTTCGAAAAATGAATAAATAAATGTATAAATCAATAAATAAATTGTTCGCATAAAATCCAGTTTGGCCTCATGGCTCAGACAGTCACTTAATATTACTATAAATTTATAATTTTTAATTATATTATTATGTGTTGGGATATCACTTATTTATATATTTTTTTTATTATGTATTTATTCATTTATTTTTGTGTATTTTCGGCTCCATTATCTGTCTCCCCTTCTCTCTCTCTTTCTCTCTCTCTCTCTGGCTCTCTCTCTCTCTCTCCTTCTTTCTCTCACACTCTGTATATAAGTCTCTCTCTCCCACTCTCTTTCTTTCTTCCTCTCTTATTCTTTCTCCCCCTCTCTCTCTCTCTCTGTTTCTGCTGTCTGTTTTTTGCCCTTCCCTCTGTCCTTCTGTCTGTCTGTCTCGTTCTCCTTTCTCTCTCTCTCCCTCTCTCTCTCTCTCTCTCTTTCTCTCTCTCTCTCTGTATTCCTGTCCCTCGGGTTGTAGCTATATTTAGACCACCTTTAAACTGCCACTGCCTATATCTTTCATCATGTGTTTATAAACATTGTCAATGGCTCTATAATTGGCTCTTACATATTTTGATGTTGTTGTTTCTTTTTTTTTTTTCTGCTCACCCACTTGTCTTGCTGTTGTTTTTTGTTGTCTTGAGTTTTCTTTCGTCTGTTATCGTCGCTTTGTGTTGGTCCTGATGGGTATGAAAACGAAGACCTGGGGTGGGGGGGGGGGGGTGAGAGTGATGGGGGTACGAGGGAAAGGTGTTTGTGTGGAGAAGGAAATGCTCAAGTATCTGCAAGTATCTAGCCAGTGGCTCTTAATCTTTTCAAACTGGATTCCCCCCCCCCAACATTCAAGAGTGTCGTGGTTTTATTCCCAATTTTTTGTTGCTTGTTTTGTTTTCAGTTTTAAGAATATTCTAGTGCCTGTAGGCTCTTAGAAAAGGTGTATGTATGTGGGGGAATAGAGAAGAGACGAAGGGGGGGGGAGGGGGTAAGCCAAGTGTTTAAAAAAGCGTAGTTGGTAAGGTAAGCGAGCATACGTACTTCATAGATGACCCCTAATGCCCAAATTGAAACGATTATATATAAATTTGGGGTTTGTTTTTTTTTTGTTTTGCGTTTCGTTTCTTGCTTGCGATTTTACACAAACCACATGGCTGGAATTTATGGCTCGTTTCCACAGTGTTTTGTTCTTGTAATGACAGATGGCAGCAAAGGCAGATTAGAATCTGATAGTGTTGCTATTTTGTGTGAATGCTGCATAAAGGCTGTGCTATTATGGGACCTTTACACAGACTGGTGGGTGCTGTGATTCATTCTCTGGCCTTCTCTGTGTTAGAGGTATTCGACTGGGGGTACATAGACTGTACATATCAGAGATATAAAGGCTGTATTCACGGTCGTGGGCGGTAGTTCTTTTCCATTTTCTTGTTTTATACGTTAAAATATTATCTGTCTAGCTATTGATCTATCTATCTATATATCTATCTATCTATCTATCTATCTGTCTGTCTGTCTGTCTGTCTGTCTGTCTGTCTGTCTGTCTGTCTGTCTGTCTGTCTGTCTGTCTGTCTGTCTGTCTATCCATCTCTCTCTCTATCTATCTGTTTGTCTGTCTATGCGTTGTCTATCTATCCGTCCGCCTGTCTGTCGGTCTTTCTGCCTTTCTATTTGTTTGTCCCTCTAACTACCTGGGTTTTTCTTTGTCTGTCTGTTTATCTGCCTATTTATCTATATCTGTCTGTCAGCCTATCGGTCTGTCTGTCTGTTCATCTATCTGATTCTCTCTGTCTCTGTCTGTCTCCGTCTGTCTGTCTGTCTATCGATCGTCTACCTGTTGTCTGTCTGTGTATCTATTTATATGCCAAACATATTGGCGGCTCAAAACATAGTTATTATCCATGTATGCCAAACTCGTAAAGAGGTCGTAAATCACACAGTATGAAACCCTCCACCCGGCACTATTACGCCTCCTCGAAGCAAATTCCCAACTCAGACCACAGTAGTTTTCCCGTACACTAATCGACTAGGACTTCAGAAGAGGATGTTCGGGTAGGAGAACAAAAGCATAATTAGCATTGTTTGATAAACCAGGGTGTCTATTTATAGCCCGATAAAGGACAACGTCAAGTTCCAAAGATATGACAAAGCATTGAGGAGTCTGAGACAGGAATACGCTAAACGCCACCTGAATGGCATCTTTTGATGGGGGAAATGGGGAAATGAACTGCCTATTGTTCTTTGTAACTCCATTGTCTGGCCCAGAACAGCCATCAATTTGAACACGCAGTTACCCAGATAATATCACATCTGTCCTCTTTAATTGAATTACAAAAATTTGGGCGTGTCTTACTTGACATTGTATTAAAATAAATTGTTTTTAGTTTGTTCTGTATCTATCCATCTATCTATCTATCTATCTATCTATCTATCTATCTATCTATCTATCTATCTATCTATCTATCTATCTGTCTATCTATCTATTTACTTACCTACATAATTATCTACCCACCTACCTATCTACTTACCTACCTACCTGCCTTCCTACCTACCTGTCTACCTAACCACCTACCTACCTACCCACCTACATATATACCTACCTGCCTACCTACCTAATAACTTACCTACCTATCCATCATCTATCTATTTGTCTATGTGACTATCTGTGTCTATCTATCTATCTATCTATCTATCTATCTATCTATCTATCTATCTATCTATCTATCTATCTTTCTATTTATCTATCTATCTATCTATTTTACATCATTTGGACAGACACGAGTTTGCTCGGTAAGAATTCATAAATATTGATTCCTAAGGTAGAAAATCTGCCTTTGTGGCCTCGAGCAGTTCAAGCTGTCGTATTTCGATTTTATAACAAAGGAGTACGTTCTCAAGACGATTTCAAGACAGTTCGTCTCTTCGTACAATGTCACTGTCGCGCGGTCTCCTGTTTGCTTATTCCACTACACAATGGGAAAAGGCGATGCTTAATCAGCGTTATATTTAGCTCTACTTGCGCCTAAGCGAGAGGTGTCTTCCAATGCAGGGCAGTGAGTCAGCGCGTGTGTTTGTTTGGGTTAGAGATTTTCGTCTCTTGTTTATATTTCGGTTAGTTGAAAGGTGGTACACAGTACGAACTGTGATGTCTCTGCTCTGTTTCGACATCAGGTAGATGACGGTTAAGTCGTTCATTCAGGATTATTGCTGCTTCACGTCGTGATCGTGTGAATACAATGTTGTGTTCTGTCGAGAAACTCTTAGCTTAATAGTTATGTTGTTCTGGAAATATTATTACGTTTTACAATGTGGACATGGTTAAATGTGTGCTGTTTCGAAATGAATAGTCTAAGTATTTAGGAATACTACTGTTTTATATCATGCATGTGAATAAAATTTAATGTGTGTTCTGTTTGGATATCAGTTAGCGTAATAGTTATGCCAGTCTGGAATATCGTTGTTTTGCATTGTGAATAGATTTTATTGTGAGCTGTTTCGATATCAGGCAGCCTAAGTCGTTCAGGATTATCGCTGTTATATATCATGTTAATAAAATATGTGTTCTGTTTGGATATCAGTTGGCGCAAAAAGTAATGCCATTCTGGAATACTGCTATTTTAAAGTGTGCTGTTTCGACATCAAGTGGCTTAACAATTTAGTCCTTTAGGAATACCAGCCGAAAGATAAATCTTGCAAATTCTTTGTACCAAGCCTAGCTGTAGATCTAGATAATATAATTAATAGTTAATAACAGCACTTGGATTCTATGCAAAGTCCAATAGAACGTATTGTTACACCACAATTTCATAAAGAATAACACAAATTTGATGTAGCTGATTTTCAGGCAGCATTGTGTAAAGAGAGGCACAGAACGAAATTTCCGATCATACTTTTTGATTCTACTCGAGAAAAACTTGCCTCTGTTTTTTCACGGCTCAAAAAAAAAAATGTTAAAGAAATAATCATTAAATTACTTACATTTGTCCAAAATGGAGGTGTCCACGTAATTTATCATTAAAAGTTAAGGCATTACGCAAAGTTTCGTAATATTAACTAATAGTTTTAATACAGTATCGATAGTCAGTCGTACAAAGAAGTGATAACTACACTGTAAATGTAGCTGTTTTCGGATCACTAGATATGCAATTATATATTAATTAATCTACATCTTTTTCATGAAACATACAGATATGTTCTATTTCCTCAATCTCAATAATATAAAAGAAATAAGCAAACAGCATTTCAAGGTATAAAATATAACTCAGGGTATTTCAGAGTCTACAATGAGACAATGTCATTCAGCCTAATGGTTACATAAATAGGATATCCACACAGGTATGCCAGTTAAGCACCCATCATCTCAGTCAGGTAGTCACGAAGTTATACATGCCTGCAAGTCCACCCTCTCGCTCCATTAAAGTATCAGTGCTATAGGAATATTGCTGTCTGAATAAATATGTATTGTTTTGACATCAATTAGCGTAACATTTAAGTCATTCGGGAACATTGCTGTTTTATATAATGGAAAAATATGCCTTGTTTCGATTTCAGGCAGCGTAACGGTTCTAGGCCATTCGGGAATACTCTTGTTTAATGATGTAAATAAAAATGTGTTCCATTTCGATATCGCTGAGCTTAATTTTAGTTACGTTATTCTGGAATCCTGCTGTTTTTCTGTTTCGAT
The DNA here is from genome assembly GCA_963931925.1 of Onchidella celtica. Lineage (NCBI taxonomy): Eukaryota > Metazoa > Mollusca > Gastropoda > Systellommatophora > Onchidiidae > Onchidella > Onchidella celtica. Next base: position 16,173,671 of record OZ007579.1, on the reverse strand, counting down.
ATCGATTAGCGTAACAGATAAACGATTCAAGAATACTGCTGTTTTATGATATGAATAAAATTAATATGTTTGTTCTCGATATAGGTTAGCGTAACAGATACGCCATTCAGGAATACTGCTGTTTAATGTTGTTAGTTAAATGTGTTCTGTTTCGATATCTGTCAGCGTAACAGATAAGTCATACAGGAATATTTCTGTTTTATGACGTGAATCAATGTGTTCTGTTTTGCTATCGGTTAAAGTAAGTGTTAGGACATTCAAGGATATTGCTGGTTTTGACTGTGTGAAGCTTTCTTTCATGGATTACAAGAGTGCTGGACATGTGCAACCATACATGGCGGATGTAATTATTTCTTTCGCTGCGACCTTTGCCCCTATGTGACCTCTTTTTTGTTGTTGTTGGTGTTATTTTTAATCTGGTCCAGGTTTTATGTTTCATGACCGCGCTCGTGTCAATGTTTTCTTTGTGTTATATAGTGCTATGATATATCTTATATAAATTGATCCTGACATGAATGAGTTATTATCGTTCTGCTAGTGGTTTATAACTTGTGTAATGGTTTTGTGCGTCTTGTTTTAGTACAACTGTTAGAAGATGGAAATCTCTTTCTCTCTCTTATTTCATCCCCTCAGCCCCCCCCCCTCTCTCTCTCTCTCTCTCTCTCTCTCTCTAACTTTCTTTTCCTTTTATTTCATTCTCTCCTCACCTCTCTCTCTCTCTCTCGTTCTTTCTCATTCATTCTTCCCCTCTCGCTGTTTCTCTTTGTCTCATTTCATTCGCATTCTGTTCCCTCCCCTTTCTCACATTTTCATTCTCTCTCTCTCTCTCTCTCTCTCTCTCTTTCTTTCTCTCTCTCTCTCTCTCTCTCTCTCTCTCTCTCTCTCTCTCTCTCTCTCTCTCTCTCTCTCTCTCTCAGTCTATCTAAGTCACTTTAAACTTGCTATTTAGGTCGACACTTCCCATGCCGCTGTGTTTATCAACATCTGAAAGATCTCTGGGTTTATTTACATTGATGATATCATCTTTTGCGACCTTGGAGATAACGATTGACGAATCTGATAACAACTACTATTAAAAACACACACACACAGGGGCGAAGCGTGGCCCTCTGCAGAGGGTAATCAGAATTTAAGCTAGTAAGATCCTCATAATAGGACGTATCGCTACATCATATTCACATAATCATAAATGCAGCGACTAACACAATGAAACGGTTGCTAGGCACTGCAAAAATCTAAAGAGCGGACTATTCTTGTCAACAGGACAGGAATACAGCAATTTACAAGCCAAACTAATCTGAAAACACTATTCATTCATACTAACAGACTTATAAACGCATATTTTTCACCCATTTTTTAAAATGTTATTTGAACGGCACGTTTTCACATACATAGCCAGAGATTTTGTTATTCTACCATCTCATAAGTTTCTCGGAAAGGACCCATTAACATTAAATGGTAGAAAGTGCTTAAATGGCATCTCTTTGACACAACAATGTGTAGCGATTTCGGAGAAGTGGCTATCTGCCGTTGCGGTTTAGGTTCGAGCGACCTATCAAGTGAATTGATGTTCTTAATACGTTCGACTGATTTTGATCACAGTTATATCTAGATCTAGACTATAATAATTATTATTCTTTGATAGCTCTTGCTGTGCGTATAGTAGATTATTCTTAGATTACCTCAAACAAACAAACAAAAAATCCACGCAAATTCTTTCACTCTACTCTTTACCTTTCGATTGGGATGAAAACGACCGCATAGTGAAAAACCTGCATAGGTACGTAAAATCAGGTCAAACTTTGATTTTAAACCTATTTTTTTTCCCCACTATTTTGCTGTCTGCGGCGCCGCTTTGACGAAAACAGGCTATGCTCAAGCTCGCTTCTGGGTGTAGTCAAGTCTTCTTCGTCTTTGTTAATCACTGATTTTGGACCAGTTCATATGGTGTAAGTCCCTACAAAGATGCTTTTCGGTGAGGGGTGTTTGACTATAACAACAAACCCAAAATAGCAAGGTAGAATAGAATGCTGAACTGACTAAATGGACTTGGAGTTGGGCTCGATCTGAAAAGCGTAGTAATTCTAGAATTAATATTCGAAGGGTAATCACTGATTATTTGATTATGAGGAAGCCTCGCCCCTGCACACACACCCGAACAGTTTGGACGCTGACACATACTGGTTCAATAGTTCTCAATTTTTTTTCCCATGGATGGTTGGTGAGCGTTTCTGGTAGATTGTCCTCTAAAGTCCTATCCTTCTGTGATATTCTGTTTATCGTCTTGCTTCTTCCTAGCACAGTGTGACCTTTATGATGTGGACTTGCTTTCATAGGAGGACTGAAACAAAATTTTCTTTCTCCCGACCCACTTACCATTTATTTATTATTTATGTACTTCTTTCATCTCATTTGGGAAATTTGCCTTAGTGTCATTGCAGCCCAGTTACAAATGGAGCAGACACGTCGTCGCCACAGTGCTGGGCCACGGTCGGCGTGTTTTGTTGTTGTTGTTTTTGGGGGGGGGGGGGCGGGGTGGTTTGGCAGGGATTAGATCTAGTGGGTTTTTTTTTTTGTATTTTGCCTGGGCAGCCGGTTTTGTTAGGCCTGCTCTTCTCGACTTCCAACTGCCAAGATATCTTTAACCAACGGAACGCGCACGCCGGCCTCTCGAGTTTTTCAACCTACCCGAGAAGACAAATAGCTCGATACTACTTACCATAAGAGCAGGGGCAGGAAAATATGAGAAATATTTTTTTTAATCCAACATGCCTGCACCGACTAGGAATCGAATCCGGTACCTTTACATCGCTGACATAATAGCTGCGATCCACTCCGTCTGTCTGAGTCTAATTATTACTAAATCCTATTAGTCGGTGCTATTAGCTGATTCATAATTATCATTCTGATCTACGCTGGGATATTAATTTTGTGAAGCAGACTTTAGACCCCCCTTGTACAGTGAAGTGTTCATAATGAGCACTGTACTGTGTAGCCTTCACGAGTGTGTCTGAGTATGGCACGTGATGTTGACGCTGCTAGTCCCAGTTTATTCTGTGAAGTGACCGAGTTATCAACGTGCGCTAGTTTGGAGTATATTTCTTGGAATAACTGCGCACTGTGTGAAAATTCCTGTGAAATGGAGATCAAATCGCGACCTTAGTCCTTGTTTGGTCTATCTCCATTGCCTGAAAAACTGGAGATCTTTTAGCATGTAGAAGAGGTATAACAAAAGCACACTTTGACGCTTGTTTAAAATGCCTTGTGGCACTTATCAAGCTGTTTCACAGTTGCGATTTATTCGAACTCTTTATCATAACAAAAGTAGAGCCGCAAACGTTTAATGTTCGAATTTTTCACTTGTGCAAATAGTGGAGTCGGAACAAACAGAAAGTAAAATCACGTAGTGTCATTGCATTTTCTTTGCAAAAATTCTGTGCCGTGTGGGTTTGTTGTAATGTTTTTTTTTCTTATTTCTATGCTTTATTTTGTAGTATTTTTGCAGTATTTTCTGAGGATTACTGCGTCAATGTAAGTTATTAGTAAGATTATTTTGTCAGGGGGGGGTTATGTGAGTACTGAAGAGAAGTGAAATTGTATGTCACATAATACAGTCACCAAGCCCTGACTCAATATTTTCTAAAAGAGCACAGAAAATCTGTAGGATCTCTGCAAAACCTAAGTGGCGTCTTCTACCTTAGGGAGATTCTTTTGTTCATCTTTAAATATCGTTTTTACTTTTCTTGTTTTGATGACCTGACGAAGGACATAGATTTTTTTTTGGAAGGGGGGGGGGGGAGAGAGAGAGAAGGGGACGATGAAAGAAAATTTGGAGCCTAAGGAGTAGATTGTCTGAAAAAGATTGAAACCTCTGATTTAGACAAACTCTTTTCTGCTTACCTACTGTGCCTATTTGTCAATCCTTTACAACTTCTTTCCATTGACATTATGACAATAATGAGATGTGTGACTAATGCTTTGTGGAAAGTGTTTAAGAAATTGTGTTTAGTTTGTAAAGTTTAACACTTGTTATATTTCAAGAGTTAATCTAATTTCTCATTTAAGGTCATGAAGTAGACTATGGTCCGCCAGTGTCCTAATTGTTGAATGTGGAACAAGGTTTGTAGACGTGGGTCAGAGTACTCCACAATTGACCAGGCAGTTGATAATTATGTGGTCCATTGTACTTTCTGAAACACAAACAGTCAAGGTTTTCTGTCTGTGTGTCTGTCTATCCCTGCAGATGTGTGCGTGTGTGTATGTGTGAGAGAGAGAGAGACAGAGAGTGGGAGAGACAGAGAGAGAGACAGAGAGAAAAGGCCATGAAAGGGGGAAAGTAAGAATAAGAGTGAGAGAAACGGAGAGAGAAAGAGAAAAAAAAACAGAGAGAAAGAGTGAGAAAGAAAAAGACAGCGAGAAAGAGAAAGAGAGAGAGGAAAAGAAAGGGAGAAGAGAGAATGTGAGAGAGTCGGCAGGCACAGAGAGAGAGAGAGAGAAAGAAAAGCGAAAGAAGTGAAAGGATGCGAAAAGGATAGAGAGAGGGGGGAAAGATGGACGAGCACACAGACAAACAGAAGGACATAATACACACAAAGAGAGAATTATCGGGCAGGGACACGGGAGGGGGGCGAGGGGTTTGAAGATAAGGATTGTTTGATTTTTAGAAGCCGTCGCATTTTGATCTTGGTGGGTGAGTGAGCGTTTTGTAAGGACACCGCAGTTGTAATTAGTATGTAGTCACAGCGTCCATTGGTAGGGGGGGGGGGGGGGAGAAGAGAGAGAAAAGTTACAAAATTAAGTTAACAGAATTGTGATCTTATCACCGGCTGGCGTCACAATTTTAACTAACAAAACATTCTAATAGTTACTGACAGCCCCTTCATAGTAGTTGGCGCCTACCTGTCTTATCACATAAACGCACATGTGAGCACCTTCACATACATATATACTTGCACATGCAGATACGTAACTTGTATACTTGCATATGCACATACAGACACACGCAAGCGTGCACACACACACGCGCGCGAACAGCACGCACTCATAGACACACACGGCAAGTTGACGTCAGTGCAGTCTGTATTTTTAGCAGCTACGCCAGCGACGTACGCAACAAAGAACTATTTCTGCAGTGGTGATGACACTTGCCTTCCTTTCTCTCTATCCTTGTTTCGGCTGTTTTCGTTGTTGTTGCTATAGATGCTGCCAGATTAGTCAGCGCACTGGGTCAACTCAGGTTTGCCTATAGACGTTAAAAAAAAAAATGGTTCCAAACACAAAATGAACTTCCTTGATCATCCACTTTCGTCGCTCCTTGCTGCTTCCAGACCCTTTTAATTTACCGTCCTCCATATCACGTGATTTCCAAACAAAATGGCGGCGTGCCCCACTTGTAGGGCGGAAGCGGTGGACAACGGTCGAACGATGCCATCCTCTCGTTGGGCACCCAACTGTACAAACCCGTTACGTGCTGGTTCTGGAAAAAAATGCATCTTTGCTTTGAATGTGCTTTGAATATTCAGATGCCATCATCAAGGCAAGTTGAGGTTTTTGACCCACACGGTGCTTTTCGAAGCCGTGCGGCTCCCCGCAAACAACCGTAACGAGGAAGTTGAAAGGGTCTATAGCAATTCAAACATTGGAATACATAATACAACAAGTTTATGTAACTTAATTGTTTTGTCTCGAGAATTAATCATTATTCAGTACCATTCCTCGGTATAACCCAGACTCAGTCCACAGCTGGCTTTACTGTTATTATCATTACTGTTTGCCGCTGTTGTTGCTGTTGTTATGTTAATGTGTACTTGGAAACTAGATGAATATGAAATACCAGGTGGCTGAAACTAGAATGAGATTTTGCCTTCCAAGTTATCGAGACGCTCTATCTGATGTAGATTTTGCATGTAGGTCTGTTAATTCCACGAGTAATGACGGTACAAAAAAATATTAATTGCTGAAAACGAATCATACTGCTGGAGTCAGAATCCCGCGGTGGCCAATTGGTGGTGATAGCATGATTAATGCGTATGGCTCGGAATTCCTGACGTTTTGATACATGATAACAGAAGGTAACTGGATTAACAGACAGACAATTAGACGACAGATAGGCAAGCAGGCAAGCGGACGGATAGATAGATAGATAGATAGATAGATAGATAGATAGATAGATAGATAGATAGATAGATAGATAGATAGATAGATAGATAGATAGATAGATAGATAGATAGATAGATAGATAGATAGATAGATAGATAGATAGATAGATAGATAGATAGATAGATAGATAGATAGATAGACCGACGGTCGGACGGACAGAAGGATGGATCAAAGGATGGATGGATGAATGGATGGATGGACGAATGGATGGATGGATGGATGGATGGATGGATGGACGAATGGATGGATGGACGAATGGATGGATGGATGGATGGACGAATGGACGGATGGATGGATGGATGGATGGATGGATGGATGGATGGATGGATGGATGGATGGACGTATGAACGAATGGATGGGCTGATGGCTGGATGGATGGATGTATGGGTAGGATAGGATAAAATACAGACAGACAGTCTGATAGAAGTAACGCTATGTTTACATTTTACTTAGTCAGGGCCTTCGTTCTGATTTATGACTTTCAGTATGGCATCTTGCTTGCTTTTGTTATTGCTTTAGCGGTTTAACAGCACTCTTTCTTTAAATAAACCGGAAACAGGTGTGGGTGGTTAATAGCCGATCGTTATGTTTGCATGCATGCGTGGGCGAGCAACATGCACGGCAAAGTGATGGAAGAAAAAAAACAACAACAACTGAGTATTGATGTGTTTATTTGCCTGTTTCATCTTGCTAAAGGTAAAAACAAAACAAACAAAAAACAGTAAAAAAAGCAAAATCATACTGGTAAGTGAGTGCATGATTGTATGTTGGGATGAAGGAGAAAATGGTATTGATTTATGCCTAGATGCCTCTGTACAGCTGTGAAGTGCGTTAGAGCGTGAGTAGATTAGCGGGAGGGAATAGAAAAGAAAAGGTGCGAAGTAATAGGCCTACATGTCTTTTTCGCTTCTACACACGCTCTCCCCCTCTCTCTCTCTCTCTCTCTCTCTCTCTCTCACACACACACACACACACACTTTCTCTCTCTTTCTCTCTCCCCCCCCTACTCTCTCTCCCGTCTCTCTCTCTCTTTCTCTCTGTCTCTCTCCCTCTCTCCCTCTCTCTCTCTTTCTGTCTCTCCTTTTCTCGCTCTTTCTGTCCCTCTCTCTTTCTGTCTCCCTCCCTCTGCCGCTCTCTCTTTCTCTCTCTCCCGCTCTCTCTCTCTTTCTGTCCCTCTTTCTCTCTCTTTCTCTCTCTCCCTCTCTCTGTCTTTCTCTCTCTCCCCACTCTCTCTTTCTCTCTCCCTCTCTCTTTCTTTCTGTTTCCCTTTCTTTCTCTCTTTCTCTCTCTCCCTCTCTCTCTCTTTCTGTCTCTCTCCCCCTTCTCTCTCTTTCTCTCTCTCCCCTCTCTCTTTCTTTCTGTCTCTCTCCCTCTCTCTCTTTTTGTCTCCCTCTCTCTCTCTCTCTTTCTCTCTCTCTCTCTCTCTCTCTCTCTCTCTCTCTCTCTCTCTCTTTCTCTCTCTCGGTCTGTCTCTCTCTCATACCGCACTGAGTCAAGTCTGTTCTGCATCTGTTTTTATTCAGTGCGCGAAGTCTCTCTCACTGCCAGAAAGGCAGACTTCGTGTACCGGTACTGAATCTAAACAGACGGGGCCGAACGAGTGAGACAGACTTTTTTCAGCCTCGCCTGTCCTCTGCTTTGCTTCTTATGATTTTATATGCTACTGCTTCTTTGTTTT
>OZ007579.1:16145834-16155834 GCA_963931925.1 Onchidella celtica | reverse complement strand
ATAATAGGCCAATTATGTAGGTGGAGACATTGTAATCCACACAAAAACACACACAGACATAACCCTTCAAATAGGCAGACCAACACCAAAGAAATACAGATACTCGAACTCAAATTAATTGATAGACGCAAGCGGTAGAAAGTGCAAGGATATTACGTTCGTGTGTGTCGGGGGGGGGGAGGGGGGGAGGGGTGGACAGGGGGCCACGAATGGAAGCTACAAAAATCATTCATAACCCGCAAAACGCCATTTAGGCCTTTGTTAAATTGGTGGACAAAGTTTGTCCAGGCCTGTCAAACACAAATAATATAACGATTGCTTTAAACACACCACAACGGCATGCATACACAAACACGCACATAACAATTGCCCCAAAACACACCAGAACCACCGCCAGCCCCCTTCCCCCTTTTCACACACGCATACAAGCATTTATATTCAGTCTCTCTCTCTCTCTTTTCTCTCTTTTCTCTTTCCCTATCTTTCTCTCTCCCCCTCTCTCTCTTTCTTTCTCCCGTTCTCTCTGTCTTTCTTTCTCTTGTTCTCTGTCTCTCCCCCTCTCTCTCTTTCTTTCTCTCGTTCTCCCCCCCCCTCTCTCTCTTTCTCTCTCCCCCTCTCTTTATCTGTTTCTCTCTCTCTCCAAGTGTTTCGCAATGACATCAAAACAAAAGCACAACTTCAGATGTCAAACAACCAAAAACACCCCCTGCATAACACCTTTAATGTTTGTTTGCACTGTCACACTATCCCAGCGTGTGAGCGACAGGCGCGGCAGGTGTGCAAAGAGATGGTGTGATTTCAAGATACTGAACGTGAAAAATAGCATGCACTTGGTTAATTTAGCGATACTTGGGGAAATATAATGAAGTCTTACCTTAGACGGCTGTGGTTTGCAGGTAAAATAAGCAATCAAACAACCAGAACTATGAAGATTGTGTCCAGCTATGGAGATCTTACGAAATGGGTTTGAACATTTTTGTTTCACAAACTGCTGAGTGTTCGAAGAATGGTTGTTGGTTCTGCCTATCTATCTATCTATCTATCTATCTATCTATCTATCTATCTATCTATCTATCTATCTATCTATCTATCTATCTATCTATCTATCTATCTATCTATCTATCATCTATCTATCTATCTATCTATCTATCTATCTATCTATGTCTGCATATCTCTCTCTCCCTCCACAGCTCTCTCTTTCTTGATAAACCTCACCACTTCTCTCCCCCCCCCTCTTCTAATACACATTCACTCACATACACACACACACACACACACAAAGAGAGAGAGAGAGAAAGAGAGAGAGAGATAACACTGTTACTGAATATACATGTTATGTATAAGAACAAAAAAGCAAAACGATTGTTTTACAATACATTCATTTTATTTTTCTGGTGTTGTTTTTTTTTTTTTAAGTTTCTGTTAGGCAGTTAGGTAGAGTTGGCATGACATGCCCCCTCATACAATACGTGCCAAAATCCAATAGTTTCGACTTCTCAATTATCATGTCTTTGTTATCCTCCAGCGTCGTTTACCCGAGTCTCTGCTGTTCAACTCTCTCAATTTCTTCGGGCGGTGATGGAAAGCGGTTGTTTCGTGAGATCTCAGTCACGTTGATTGGATAAATCGTTTTCTGGTGTTTTCTTCTTGTCAAAGGTTGTGATGTTAAAAGTTATCATGTTAGGAACAAGAAGCTGGTCAGGTTTGTTGACATATTATTATCTTTTTCCCAGGCTATTATTGTATTACACAGTTTCATTATCGCATGGTAAACTAAGTCATCTCATTTACATCCTGGGTATAAAATTCATCTCTGTGTGGGATTACTTCATTAGCAAACGCTTTCGCTCTCTCTCTCTCTCTCTCTCTCTCTCTCTCTCTCTCTCTCTCTCTCTCTCGCTCTTCCTCTCTCTCTCTCTCTCTCTCTTTCTTTCTCTCTCTCTCTCTCTCTGTCTTTATCTTCCTTCTTGTCGTTTTCTTTATGTCTCTTTCTTCTCCTCTCTTTCTCTCTGGTCTTTCTCTTCTTTCCTGCTCGCGTTCTTTCTCTGTCTGTCTGTCTGTCTCTCTCTCTCTCTCTCTCTCTTCTCTCCCTCGTATTATCTTCCTCTCCCTCTTTCCTTCTGCTAATGTGTGTTTGTGTGTGTGTGTATGTGTGCGTTTTCTTGTTTGGTTGTTGAGAAGTGACAGAGAATGGGATAATTATTTGACAACGGGCAGTGGATTAAGGTAAGCTTGTGGGTGGTATGTAGCATCAAAGACATTGCAAGGCACTTCTACACCTGTTGGCTAATTGCAATAATACAAACCTGGCTGGCGCATTCTACGACACTAAAATCTAGGCCAGCTTGGCATCAGTCAGGGAATTTACTGCGCTTTATGTCACCGTGTCCCTTTGTTGAAATGACACGTCATATCCGATAATGTCACTGCACTGACAAATCCCGACTGGTTTTATTGTTAAAATGAGGTGAGATACAAATGTGAGCGTTTCTGAGGCTCGGGTGAGGTTTGACTCTAGTTCGTTTAGCGTCCCTTTGGGAATAACTATTTTAACCATTGGACCGATTATTTAGAAAATTTGTATATTGTCTTAAAACAATTTGTCTTTATTATGCAAATTTTTCCAACGTGTTTCGTTGAGTTTTGGGCCTTTTAGTTTTTTTCTTTGCCTCTGTACTGAACATTAAACTCTCTGCAGATGTCTGAAAGTTTTACAGAAAGGTGGTGTCACGAAAATCATTGTCGAAAACTCTTGAAATAAAAAACAATATTGTGGATTCCGTTAAACACGTGTGAACTTTAGATCACGTTAACAAAATATATAAAATAAATGCGCAAATTAAGAACCGTCATATGCATATAATTATGTCATATATGACTCATCTATTGGCGTTTGAAATCGATGAAATTAATGCGCACATATTTGAATTTGTTTAAATAATAACGTATCTAATGCTACGCGCCGGGACACAATACGTCTGCTCTAGACTTCCTCTTTTGCACATGACCGGAATTCATCATAATTATTCAATAATGACTTACCCTAAGCATGAAAAATTGTTTTCACTTAATTTTACACCCACTTTCTTCTTTGCATTGGGAGCGGCTTATTGCAATAAGCGAAAAAGCCGTTCCATATTTGTATTCTTTGATTCATTATGAGATACTGTCTCATTTTCTTTGATCCTCAACCTGACGAAGGATTTAACATCCGAAATGTTGTTTAACTCTTTGCGTGCCATGAATTTTTCCACGTTTGCCAATACAGGAAGAAAATATTGGGGGAGATGAATAAAGACTAACTACAGCAACATGTATAAATAGAAAGTCGACTTTCTTTCTTCCTGAAACAAAATAGCCTAGCATTCTTGTGCACAGATGCGTCGGTGATTGGCACAAACGTGATCCGCGGAAGAACCGATAATATCGGTGATTGGTACACAAAGAGTTAATTCCTTTTTATTGTTTATTTCTTCGGGATTTAAACGTATAGATTTTCTTGTTATTTATTCCTGAGCTTTTGTGTAATATCCTTTCTCCCTCCCTCCAACTTTTCATTTTACTCCTCTTTAAGATTGTTAGGGGACCGTATTATTTTATATGGTAAGCTATAGCCGGACGGTGAACACAACTCAGTATTTTCTCTTCAAAGCTTTGTAGTGAGGCTACGGTCCCATAACATAAATAACATTTTAACCAGCCAGCTGGAACCCTGCAGTTTCTGTGGGGGTTTTTTGGGTTTGTTTTTTTAATTTTTTTTATTCATCCTCCCTCCCATTCAGCCATATTTATCCTGGAAAATGCACTGAGCACGTGCAAAAATATGACATCATACAGTATAGCATAATTATTACGTCGGCGCCAGCAAAGAAGAGTAGCCAATGATTACGCTACCGCCGACAACAAAAGTAACCAGTGATTACGTAGCGTTGTAGTAGTGGAGTCGTCGCTGTTGTTGTATTTTTTAACTCTTTGTAGACTTGGGCCTCTTTTTTGTTCTTACTGCTGATGTCATACATAACTTGATTGCTGTCAGATCTAAATACATGACCCCCCCCCCGCCCTTTCCACGCCTCCTACCCCCCGACCATTTTTTCCTTCATTTTCTGAGACCATCTTTTCTCCATTCACCTCCTTTGTTCTCCCTCTCTCCTCTGCACACCCCCTCTTTTTTGGGTACCTCTTCAATTTCTGACTCGTTTTTTCCACCCAGGAAAATTCCAATCATTGTAACATCTACACAAGGGTCCTTTCGCTATATTTAGCCAAATCTCTCTGGGACGACGCTATCAAAATCCTTTGTCTTATTTTGTATTGTATTCTCAGACAATCTTCTCGCACACTTTGATAAACTGCAGAAATTCCGGGGGGACATGCTGATGTCATAGACGCCATGATCCGAAGTTTTTTTTAGCATTGACAATAACGTCGTGTTACGGAAAAACAAAGTATACCCCAATCTTGGTCAAATTCAGATTTTAACATCACTCACTTTAATAGAATTGATCCGTTATTCTATATATGGGTTATTTAAGACTAATGGAAGTTTTTGGTTTTTCTTTTTGGTCATGGCAAAATGGAAATCGAACAGAAAATAAAACGGGTCATGCCGCGAAATATTTTTGGCGTCTCCCGAAGAACTGTGTTTTCAAATCTAATGCAGGAAGTCTGTTTCGATAGCTTTTCATAACACAGTACGACAGTTTGGCAGAGTGTTTCATTGTGTGCCTTTTGTGTCGGGTGCTAGTCTATTGTATCTGTGTGTGTGTGTAGGTTCACGGATTTCTGGATCACACCGATCAGCTGTGATCTAAATTTAACCGCGACGTCATTGCGTTGTCATTGACTTTTTGACTTGTCTCTGCCACAAGACGGCGCTGTCAAGATTTACGTTGCTGTGAATTATTGTACACCCGAGATTTTTTTTAAGTCGATACCGAAGTATGCTTTTTTGTGGAAGAGGATTGTTTTAAATCTCACCCGATAGCCATGTAAGAAGCCTTTCTATTGTTCGATTGTTGATTTAGTTTATCAGTGTCTGTATTTTTGTGTATGTATGTGAACGCGGCGTAAGAGCCATAGCATTACATTATTTTTTTTATTCACAGAGGCATATCGCTCGCTGTAATGAAGTCAGCGTGCGTTTTCACAAGTTATATGGAATGCTGTGCAAATGTTTAGTTTTTGTCGCTGCGGTGACAAGTCTTTGTTTGCCTATTTGAGATTTCACAGTGCAGGCCTTTAACTGATTGTGCTAGATTATGGACTATTTAAATATTGATTTTTTAACATTGCGCCCTCTTTCGATAAATCATTAGGCCTGTATCATCTCTTTTGAGATAGTTCCAATTTATACATACACATACATGTTTTTAAACTTTTCATAGATAGTAGCAACACTGTTGCATGTTATAATTATGGCGTATGACCATAGCTGCTGTGTGGCCGTAGAGAGCTGAAATTCTGGAAAAAATTAGATTGGCCAGAAAAATGAGTTTTAAAAACAATAACGTGTATTTTAACTCCCTGTTGTCAGATGGTTGATGAAATTTTACGGACACACTGAAACTTGTGAAAATGCTATAACTGAATGTTCATGCGTCGAAGTTTGACCTTAAAATATCATTGGAAACGATCTAGCGAGATCGGAAATACCGATATGCAGGTCTTTGTGGGTTGAAAATGACGGTCCAGCTCCGACCGATGAATGAGATGTGTTTCCAGGAACTCTCTCTCTCTCTCTCTCTCTCTCTCTCTCTCTCTCTCTCTCTCTCTCTCTTTCTCTCTCTCTCTCCCTTTCTTGCTCTCTCTCTCTCTCTCTCTCTCTCTCTCTCCCCCTTTCTTTCTTGCTCTCTCCTTCTTGCTCTCTCTCTCTCTCTTTCTCTCCCTTTCTTGCTCTCTCTCTCTCCCTTTCTTGCTCTCTCTTTCTTGGTCTCTCTCTCTCTCTCTCCCTCTCTCTCTCTCTACCTTTCTTGCTCTCTCTCTCCCTTTCTTGCTCTCTCTTTCTGGGTCTCTCTCTCTCTCTCTCTCCCTCTCTCTCTCTCCCTTTCTTGCTCTCTCTTTCTTGGTCTCTCTCTCTCTTTCTCCCTTTCTTTCTTGCTCTCTCTCTGTCTCTCTCTCTCTCTCTCTCTCTCTCTCTCTCTCTCCCTTTCTTGCTCTCTCTTTCTTGGTCTCTCTCTCTCTTTCTCCCTTTCTTTCTTGCTCTCTCTCTGTCTCTCTCTCTCTCTCTCTCTCTCTCTCTCTCTCTCTCTCTCTCTCCCCCCACCCAGCTCTTTTTTTATTGTACTATATTATCTGCTTGTATCAAGCCCTGACTGAAACCTTACACCTTTTCTCTGCTTGTATCAAGCCCTGACTGAAACCTTACACCTTTTCTCTGCTTGTATCAAGCCCTGACTGAAACCTTACACCTTTTCTCTGCTTGTATCAAGCCCTGACTGAAACCTTACACCTTTTCTCTGCTTGTATCAAGCCCTGACTGAAACCTTACATCTTTTCTCTGCTTGTATCAAGCCCTGACAGAAACCTTACATCTTTTCTCTGCTTGTATCAAGCCCTGACTGAAACCTTACATCTTTTCTCTGCTTGTATCAAGCCCTGACTGAAACCTTACATCTTTTCTCTGCTTGTATCAAGCCCTGACTGAAACCTTACATCTTTTCTCTGCTTGTATCAAGCCCTGACTGAAACCTTACATCTTTTCTCTGCTTGTATCAAGCCCTGACTGAAACCTTACATCTTTTCTCTGCTTGTATCAAGCCCTGACTGAAACCTTACATCTTTTCTCTGCTTGCATCAAGCCCTGACTGAAACCTTACATCTTTTCTCTGCTTGTATCAAGCTCTGACTGAAACCTTACGTCTTTTCTCTGCTTGTATCAAGCCCTGACTGAAACCTTACATCTTTTCTCTGCTTGTATCAAGCCCTGACTGAAACCTTACATCTTTTCTCTGCTTGTATCAAGCCCTGACTGAAACCTTACATCTTTTCTCTGCTTTTTCCCCCCAGAATTATTATTTGTAATGTCAGAAAGTCCCCCAATGTCTTTGCCACGCTATTTAAAGGGATTCTGATATGACAACAGGAGATTTGTCAAAGTTCAATGTGAAGAACTCGTTCATGTGGGGTTGTTGTTTTTTTTCGCAAAAATATTAGAAAGTTCAGCGAGAACTTTTGAAAGTGGTTGAGTTTTGTCGCAGTTTTGGTATTTTTATGGAGTCAAGGGGGCTAAAAGATGAAGAATAAGGAGGAAGAGGAGAAGAAGAATAGAAAAAGGAAAAGAGAATGAGAAGAGGAAAGAAAGAAAAAGAAGAAGAGGAGGAGGGAGAGGACAAGTCGAAGTAGAGGAAGAAGAAGAGATGGAGGAAGAAACAGTATCGTTTATTCAAACACTTCAGGAGGCGTCAATACTGTAATGTGTCCGGTTGATTCAGCATCGAGACTAAGAATGCCAAAGATTTGTACATAATTATATGGCGTGCGCCAACAATTTATCCTCATCAACCAGTGGCGTTTCTATGGTGTGAGGTGTGGCAGGTATGCCACATGGAGGGAGAGGGAGGCGATTTGAACAAAAATAAGAGAGGGGGGGGGGTAGAGTGAAGGGACAGCACTGCACTGAGCATTTTTAATGTTAAAAGTCAGGCAAGCTGTCCTCGGATATTGAAAACATGATATGCTTCAGATGTAAAGAAAATGTGGTTATAATTTTCATGTATTGCCATAATTTGTTAATTAAAAGATTAACGAACTTGTCCTGCAGTTTTGAGTGGATATTACTGAAAAATTGTCTTTAAGATGGGTATCAGATGTTTGGAGAGAGGCTTCATTTTCAATTCTTGTCATCGTAGGCTCTCTTTGCTGTAGAAGAGCTATTATATTTGTAAAACATTCTACGGGTTTTTTGTTTTTTTTAAATTTGTTTTCAGTTTTTAAATTTGTTCAGTGTTCTGTCCTGCTACGTTTTTCTTTTCCCTGAAGAAGATCAGTCGACAGAAAGCTTGATCTGTCTTTCCTTTTCCTTTTGCGTTTTACGGTATCGTTTCTGTATTGTTTCATAATGCGACACTTTCCTACAAACGACTTTTTCGTTTAGCCATGTTTTGACTTCGTATTCTCTGTAGATACGCCCCTGGTCATAACTGTCTCATATTTTTTCGCCCATGTCCATTTTCCGGTAAGCTGAGATTTAGGGAAAGATTATACTACAATTTCGTAAAGTTTTTCTCATTTTTATAACAGATGAGCGTGATAAATCTGAGATTTCTACAGAACATTAGAGTATCGTATCCCTGCAATTATTATTCTGCCAGGCTGGGATTAGATCAAACAAACGGATAATTATGGCAGGCCAAGAGGGACACATATTGTCTTTTGTTTCTGAAGTGCGTGGAACACGCAGGCGGTGTAGATCCATCTATCATTGTTTTGTTGTTTGATTTGTAAACCGTGGATAATGGATTAGTGGATACTGGCTTTGTAGGGCTCCGCCCATTCCTGTGAGTGACTAGTTGGTTTTGTTTTTATTTGTTAGTTGCGATCTACAATAAATTGTTCCCAATGCTTTTCTATCTCTGAGGTGTCTTGTCTGTCCGTCTGTCTGTTTGTTTATCTATCTGTATCTGTCTTTCTTTCTTTCTTTCTATCTATCTATCTATCTATCTATCTATCTATCTATCTATCTATCTATCTATCTATCTATCTATCTATCTATCTATCTATCTATCCATCTACCGTGTCGCATTCGCACTAACAAACAGCACTCACTCGTGATCACATTACTCAACTCTTGCTACCAATACTTGAACAACCCATCAGAAATTTAAGCATATTATAGAATGACATTTTCCCCGCTGCCTGTAGTGTCAGGCTATGTCACTGTGATTCCGTGACCGACTAATGTGACACTTTCCGTTGCAAAGTGCTGTATCAACGACACGGATCCGTTTCTGTGCTTGTATAACACGCTGGCTCTTAATTACAGAATAATTAAAGACTGAAATTTGAAACCAGGTAGTCATTGGCGTCACTAAAGAATGTCATGCAATGCTCTACCGCCAGTGTGCTCGTCTTGCGGTAGATAGAAAAGGGGAAAAGGGAGTGGTGGGGGAGGGGGGGGGGGGGGAGGGGAAGAGAGATTACAAATACGGGTGAAAAACAGGATTTTTAAAAATATATATTATTTTGTTTGATCAACAAAAGATAGCTGCTTTGCTTAATTATATGTTGTTTTTTTTTCACTTACAACCTGTTGTTTGGCAGTCGCTTTTAAGAAATACACACATGTACACAGCAATGGACAAAGAATTAAGTGAATAAATATTAAATAATTAATTAAATGAATGATTAAATAAATAAATTAATATCATTTTTTTTCTTAATTTGCTGCTTTATGTGCATGTGTACACTGACTCTCTCTCTCTCTCTCTCTCTCTCTCTCTCTCTCTCTCTCTCTCTCTCTCTCTCCCTCTCTCTCACTCACTCTCTCTCTCTCACACACATACACATACACACACACACATCTGAATAAAGAAATAAACAGAAACGATTTTAAAAATGAGCATTTGCTGTTCAGCTTCGTGGGTATAATTATTGATATTTTGTTCGCGGTCATTGGCCAGATAAGCTATAAGGAGCACACAAAGTCACTGCTCTACAATAATGGCTTATGTTAGCCAAAAGACAACTGAGCATTCCTGAGCATGGGGGCTATCAGATTTAATGCGCCACAAGAAAAATCTACTAATCCAATGGAATCATATTGGCATTTGTCACCAGATGACAGTTTCTACTAAATATCTCAAAAGTGTCAGAGAAATGACTTTTGCCATTAGCTTAGAGCAGTGACGACAACTGGCATGAATCCCGACCTTTGTGAAATGACTAATTCCATCCAATTAGTGCAGCAATCCCTTGCACTGTTGACAGTCAAACTTTCATTGGCGCATTGTGAGCCTCACAAGTCTATGTTTGTTCTAGGCCACAGGATTTCGAACATTTT
>OZ007579.1:16013334-16143334 GCA_963931925.1 Onchidella celtica | reverse complement strand
TGGGCTTTCTACGCACCTTTTGCCCCCGTGCCTGGTCTAAACTATTAGGCATGCAGTTGCTAAGTCGTACGACTTTTAATGTGTTAGGGAGTGTATACTCATGTGTGTATGTGTAATGTAGTAATCTTTGCCCTGACAACCCGTTGGGTGCCTTGTAAATCTATTTTACATTCCTGTAACTTGAGGAAGTAATTTGTTGTTCTCAATTTACTCTCTTGCAAAGAGCTCAAATGTACATTGAATAACTGGATTTTTTCTTGTATGTTACAAGGCAGTGGTGTGGTTTTGACAACCTGTTGAGTAACTTGTAAAAATCTGTTTTACAGTATTCTGATTCGCGGAAGTAGTTTGTGTTTTTTTTTTTTTTAATTACCATTGTATTTCTGGGAATTGAAGTCTGTTTTTCGTGCTTATTGGTAAGGCAGTGATCTTTATCATGAGAGTATGGTGGTTTGAAATCCACTTTACACGTTTTAACTTGTGGAAGTAATTTGTCGTTATTTATTGGCTTTCTTACAAACAGTTCAGTGGTGAGTGAAATTTGGACATTTTCCTTGTATATTTAGAGCAGAGATCTGTATCCTGACATTCCTGACAACTTGTGAGGTAATTTACAGATCTAGTTTTACTCCCGGAAGTAATTCATACTTCCTTGCTGGATTTGTCACAAGCAGCTGATTCACACATGGAATAGCTGGACTTTGTGTTGTATATCTGTAAGGCGGTGGTTTGATCATTTCAACCCGTTGGGTAATTTGTAAATCTGTTTTATCTTATTCTGACTCACAGAAGTAGTTCATCCTTCTATATTGGCTTTCTTACAAACTGCTCAGCCGTACACTGTATGATTGGACTCTTACTTGTATATGTAAAGCAATGGTCTGGTTCCGACAACTTTGATATTTAGGTAACATTATGCTAACAGGCTGAAGTAGTTCATCTTTTTATCAGCAGTTTAAAAAAACAGCGTAGTTGTACACTGTAGATTTGGGTTTTGCTATGCATATTGGTCATACAGTGATCTTTATCCTGACAACATCTTGGGTTTGAAATCTATTTTACATTATTTTCACTTGCGGAAGTAATTCACGCTTCTTTACTGGCATTCATTCAAAACAGCTCAGGAGTACCTGGAACTGGACCTTTTCATACATTACTGTGGCATCTTCCTTTTGGGTTTATTGTTACCATATCAATGCCCGCTTGATGAGTTACTAGTTACACAGATGTGACATTTAAAGTTGATTTTCTACCAGCGATGTGTAAAGAGAGACGAAGAACGAAATTTCCTATCACACTTTTCTAGACTCTCTCTTCAAGTGCTGGATCTGGAACAGATATCGACGATCATGATTCGCCACTCATTCCTCCGCTCGGATGCTCTCAAAAAGCCCATATTGTCCTGGTTTTTCCCTGTCGCCCATCTGTTCAAACTCTCTAAATATGGTATTTTTTGTCTACCTCTGCTTTTTTTTTTTTTGCCCTCTATTTTCCCAGTTAGAGCAAGGTGTTCAAGACCTTTATGTCGATTCAGGTGTCCTATGAACTGCAATTGTTTTCCCCTAATTGTTTTTATTAGTGATCGCTCCGTGTTGGCGTCTTTCATCACCATTTCATTCGATTTTCTTCCCTTCCATGAAATATTTAAGAGCCTCCTTAAAAACCACATTTCCGTTGCCTCTAGCTTGTTAATTTTCCATGTCCTTGGTTAATGTCCAGCATTCACAACCGTAGGAGGGTTGACCACACATATCTCTTCAAAACCCTCATTTGTGTTGACATTGAGATATTTCTGTTCTTTAGCTCATTTTATTAAAGCTATATTTAGCCATCGCAATTCTTCTTTTTATTTCTGTTTCTAGTCTACTCAAGGCAAATGAGTCTTCTTTTTTTTTGGAAGGGGGGGGGGGGGGGGAGGGGTCGTTCAAGAAATTGTACATAAAAAATATTAAAACCTGAATTTTGTCCACAATTATTATTGATGTGCGCAATCCAAAAATCGTCAAGACTTCAAACATTTCATAAAGTTTCATAATTTTTTGGTCATTTTGTCTAGTCCTGTTTTCACGTATTATTTCACGCCCGCCGGGCTCTGCAGATATATCTTCATGTTACAGTTTCACTGTCACACAATTGAGCGGGGTAGAAAGTTTCTGGAATTACAAAAACAATGTTATCAAATTCTCTATCTGTGAAGCGTAAAATGACCTGCCAGCAATAATTTCTGTGATTTTGTGATGCTTCTGATTTACGGCATTTTCTGGACGTTCGCTTTCCCTGCAGGAATAGGATTTAACGCGTAAGCAGTCATCCGTTATTCGATATGAGGTGTTTCTAATAATAGGTTAGTTATTTATATCACTGTGAATCGGACTCAGCAGTTTTTGTAAGAACTCTAGTTACATCGTTATAGGGGATTTTGTTTAGTGGTGGACGTGGCAATACGAATGTTTTCATTTCTTGCACAAGATAGAAAGATTGGAAGCCAATGATATTTTTATTATCAGTTTATTGATTTATCCATGTTGATTTGACAACCTTGCTTAAGTGTTTAAATTTTTTACTCATTTAGCCATTCATTCGTTCATTCATTGCATGTGTCCCTTCGTTTTTTACTGTTTGAATCAGACGTTGGAGAAACTTAATGTGCCGGGGGAAAAAGTTACAATCCTCCTTTTTTGTACATAAGCGCATTACACAGTGTGAGGTTAGTGGCAAACTGGGTCGAGTCTTCTTAGTCTCTGTGTGAAATGTGAACTATGGAGTTGAACGGGACTTGGCGCATTGGTGAGACTGAAACAAGTTCGGGCTCACTAGTTCGGGCTCACTAGTTTGGGTGCGCCAAAATTGTCCTGCGTCAACTGCTGGAAAGAGAGACTTCCCAGACTGAGTCAAAATAGACGTAAAATGAAATTTACTGAGCGCGCCATCAGACTAAAGTATACATTGTGCCCAGCTGGCTGTGGGTGCAAGTAGTAATTTCCCTCAAACCTTCAGAACATAAGTAATATTCATCCTATTTTTATTTTCTGTAATTATCTTTTTGAAGTGATTACTGTGCCCCATGTGGCCAAATTGGGTTTTGTGTGAAAAGTAAACTTCTGGGGACAGTTTCGGGTTTAACCTTGCGATCAGACTGATCTAATTGGGCGGTGCAACATTTTCTTTGGCGACGTAGACAAATTAGCTCCTTTTTTTGGAAATTGGCCACGACTTGCTTGCAAAAATCTTATTGTGAGTTCTTTGGTGATAATAGTTTTTAATAGTTCTTATCTTACCTTCTTCTGAAGTGATGCAGACTAATAACATCTTTCGTGAATATGGTCCACGCCTCAGTGTTTCAGTGGATGCACATTCATATAAAACAGAATAGTTGAATGGTGACCAAGATTTGTGTGTTTTTCTGTATAAGCCAATCAATACATTCCTTTCTGGGATATTCGTCTATCGAATGCAGATACTGCAGCGCAAGATAATGTATTCTACATAACTTATTTAGTGTACATTTTCATACCTGGATATGCTTGGATGGATATCTCCACGTGTATAAGGTGTTTTTTCTCTGCATCCCACTGTGTTTCGGATTCTAGTTTTGAGGTGTGTTTATTTCTCACATGGATCAGTTGCTAATCAATCAAAATGTAACTGGAGTAACGAATCAAGAATTCAGCTGATCTACTAACACAGCCGCTGTGCTAACGGAGTGGTCCTCTGATTGATGGCCAATACCAAGAGAACTCTGAGTGACCTAGATATTTGGTACCGGGACCAAATGAAGAAGAGAAACAGCATGCCTGAAGCAATGCTCAGACGCCGACTGCAGGAGCATCAGAGGTTAAAACGTGAGTAGAACGGATATGAATGATTTGCTTATGAGGCCTTATAAGATCGAATTCGGCAAGCCGAGCCGTTCTGACGGCTTAATCTTCGCCGTACGTCGCTAAAACCGTTGCAGCGCATGACGTACGTCGTGGTGTATAATCGACACTACACTCATAAAGAACAATTATTGGGATGCCCTCTATAAAAGTGTGGTGTGTGTTAGACCCCAGAACGTACGAGCAGGGTTAAGACGGGTATGTTTGAGTGATAGCATCTACTGTCTTCTCTAGCGTCATTTTCTTTTTCATTACACGCTTTGACATGGCTAATGGCGGCATATCGAAGTTAATCATTATGCAGTGTGACTGGTGGTCTTAGGGCCCTGTGAGACAGCGGAACTTCATGCCGCGCAAGTTCGCGCCGCGGGTTAAGAATGTAATGGAATGGAATGGCTGCAATGGGACTAAGACTTGTCCCGAATTTATGTCCTTCTGAACCCGAGCGTGAACTCCCGCTGGTCTGACAATGGTCTAAAAGCATGGCTGCAAAGCTGTGGTGGTTCTGAAACTGCTGGAAACTTCCTTTTGGTGATCAGTTTATACTTTTGGGCCTCTGCCCGGATGATTGCCTCATATAATCTGTGTATAGCTGTGCTACTAGTGCAGAAAAGGACGAAAGAAAGAAAAAAGACTCTTTGTGATCCGTTCTCCTCCTTAACGCAATAAATAAACAAACACATACATAGATAAATGAATAAATAAGTCTGCTGTCGGCGACGGCCAGCCCATGTAGCCTTTTCACTGGCGAAGAAAAGGGTTCAATTTAATTTTTGCCAATCATTGTCTGCGCAAAAATTTTGTTGTGCAATTATTTTTCCTATGACAAAAGTACGTGTGTACTGAATGCTTGTGCAAATGTAATACGAACACGAAAACGAAAAAGAAAATTTGTGTACGGAGAATAATTAGTAATTACTGCATTATTTTAGGAAACTAACCTTTTGTGCACTCATTAGTTTCCTTTGTCCGCTGATTGCAAAACGTGTCTGCTCCCGCGTGCAAACGCGCCCAGCTTACGGTAGGGGCGGGGGGGGGGGTTAAAGCCACAATGAGTAAAGGAGGGAAAAGGGGGAGGGGTGGGAAGAACAGGTATTGAATAAGTTTAGAACCGCTGATCAACTGCTAATGATATAATTACAAACAGTCCGACCCCGTTATGATCGATGGTCACGCCACTGAATCGATCTATCCTTGATCTCAGCAGGTTGTGGCATGAAACGATTCGGTTTCTCCAACCCTGACGTTACACGAAATTGCATTTTGCAAATTGCCAAATGACGTAAGGGGCAGTTAGTGCTAGAATGACTTAAGTGGGCATTCGAAATTGCGTTATATTGATACCTTTATCTTTGCGATAATTATAAGAGTGCTGAAATTGCCAGTTTCCTGTGAGCTATCTATCTATCTATCTATCTATCTATCTATCTATCTATCTATCTATCTATCTATCTATCTATCTATCTATCTATCTATCTATCTATCTATCTATCTATCTATCTAGCTAGCTATCTATCTATCTATCTATCTATACGTCTGTACATATATTGTGCCTGTCTGTTTATCTACCTATCTATCTGTCTGTCTGTTTATCTATCTATCTATTTATCCATCCACCCATTCACCATCCGTCCATCCATCTATCTATCACTCTGCCTGACTGTCTGTCTGTCTACCTGCCTGTCTATATATCTATATCTAACTCATTCAGCGTTCCAGACTCCAACCTTCCACATCACCCTCTTCTCATCCCTTCATTCTGTCGATTCTATTCTTTCGAGACAGCAAAAACAAGAACAGGGCAAAACAAAGAAATAAATGTTTAAAGAATGCAGACACAAATTTTTGTTAGCCGACCCCTCTGTGTCCTGCTATTGCTGTCTATGTTCTTGACGCCGTGGACGTTTTTTGGGGGGTTTTTTGGTCTATTTGCTAGGTTTAAGAGACCTTATAACGATTGCAAAGCTATGCTATGGCACATTGAAGTTTTAGTTCTTGTTTGTTCCAACTCCACTTTTTTGCGCAACTGAGAAATTCGACGTTAAACGTTTGGGGCTTTAGTATTATGCCTGTTGTTAGGAGACCGTGGTACTTTACACAGTAAGCGAAAGATGAACAGTGAACACATGCACAGCTCACTGTTTTGCCTATTCGGCTTTGTAACGAGACTACGGTCCCGCAACATCAGCCACTGTGGGAATGCGATGGTCTAGAGGCAAGGTGCTCGCCTCTCATGCCCAAGGTACCGGGTTCAAATCCCCGGTCGGTGCTGGCATGTTGGAATTTTGGGGATTTTTCTCATATTTTCCTGTCCCCTGATCCAATGGTAGGTATGATCGAGCACCTAGTCTTCTCGGGTAAAGACGAAAAATTCGGAGGGCCTGTGTGCACGTCGCGCACGTTAAAGATACCTTAGCAGTAGGAAAATCGCAAAGAGCAGGCCGAACAGGCCGCGCGCTGCCCGGGCAAAATTAAATAAAATTCATCCCTACCACTCCCTCCCCCTCCTGCCCTCATTCCACCCCCCCCCCCCCAAAAACCGCCAACTGGCGATACGCTGTGGCGAAGACGTGCCTGCACCGGCTGTAACTGGGCTGCAGTGGCACACCGGCAATTTTCCCAAAATGGGATTAAAGAAGTAGGCTATACAAAATACAAAAATTACAAACTACAAAAATTACGATAAGAAGTTAGAATAAATCGGAACTGTGAAAGAGCTTGGCAAGTGCAACAGTGCATTTTAAATCAGACAGTGACGAAATGTGCATTTGGTATAGCTTTTATACGTATCGAGAGATCTCCAGTTTTTCAGAAAATGGAGATGGAACAAACAAGAACTAAGATGGAGAAATATCTCGGCAACAGAATACACGAGGCAGGATTCTTTGGCCAAGAAAACAAGTATACACGAGGGAAATGTACACACGTGAATAATGGGAAATTTTGATCGACACAGAAATGTACAGCCCTGGGTGTATTCATACCCCGCCCCTCTCAAATAAACAACAACATCCACTTTACCCACCCCATCCATCCAGCGTTTGTTCAACGTATCACTCTGCTTGTTTGATTTCTCCGTCTGTCTGTCTGTCTGTCTTTTTTTATTTATCTTTTATCTCTCTCTCTCTCTCTCTCTCTCTGTCTCTGTCTCTCTCTGTCTTTCTCTCTCTGTCTTTCTCTCTCGCTTTTCTTTGTCTATCTGTCTGTTCCTCCCTTTCTCTCCCCTTCCTTTCTTCCTCTTTCTTTCTCTCCCTCTCTCTCTATCCCTCCCTCACCCCCCCCCAACCCTGGTCTCCTTTTCGGTCTCTCTCTCTCTCTCTCTCTCTCTCTCCCTCTCTATTTTCTCTCTCTTCGTCATACACATGCCGTCTTTCTTCCTTCCTCTCTCTCTCTCTTTATCTCTCCATCCCATCCACCCTGTAGGATTTTCTCTGGTCTGACCACGGAAGCAAGAAGTAATCGAATTACCCCACCGTCTCGAGGGTTTTGCAACACCCGGAAGTCCCTTCGTGTTCAGGCGGTCTAGCTCGACTAACTTCCAAATCCTAAAAATCTTGCCCGAATTTTGTGACATCAAATCATACTAAAAGGACTCAGTGGAACCAAAAACACATTTGTGCCTCAGGCATTTTGTTTATACAAGTGGCCTCTTTCTTTTCAAACTTCGGTCAAGGACATTGCACTGAAGTCAAGAATGCGCGAGGGCGGGGGGGGGGGGGGGAGTTCATAATTATTAAGGCCGGAACGTCAATGTCAGTTGCTGCCAGCAAAATGTACACCCAAGAAATAATGGCAGAAGCTGACTGTGTCTGATCGGACTTATGATGGGGTCTTCCCGGATTTTCTAAGACAATTTTGGAATACAATACTTGCACCCACACTAATTTTGCTTTTAATGAGCTATTTCCCTGTGATATGGAAAAGTATACCCGAGAGACAGTATACCGAGATGGACCATTCCTTCTTTCACTAAAATGTCCACAACTTGCGCGCGTATAAACACGGTGAGTACTTCTCACAGAGCTCTATGCTACTATTCTTCTTCGTTCAATTATGAATGGGTCTGGCGCCAATTGTTGTTTTGTGGACATGGATGATACGCGCGCAAGCCCACGAACGGAAAATGATGAATTGATCCGTCTCGCTATCCAGCGTCTTGGAGTATTCTGTGCTTTTATTCTTAATCGTGTAATTCACTATTCACGTTCAAGATTTATATTTTGTACTCAGTAGACAAGGATCTACATTGCTGCGTTTAATTTGTAGCAGGAGAAGTCAGAAACATAATAATGATTATGGTATTAAGAATGAAAAGATCGTATCAGTGGCAAGACGGTGTTCACACGGCCCGGGCTTCTGTGTCTGTGAGTATACCCGTGGGGCCCACGATGAATATTTGTACAGCAGATGTGCTTAATTAAATAAGCAAAGTGATTAAGTAGATAAAGACTATAATAATAATGTAATAAGTAATAAATAATTAAATTAGTAAATGAAAAAAATGAATAAGTAAATAAATAATTAAATAAGTAAATTAAATAAATAAATAAATAAATAGATAAATAAATAAATAAGCCTGTTGTTGGGATATCACCTGCCCGTGTCAGCTTTTCGTCGGCGAAACGGCCGTTTTTTCAACCTTAGCCACAAAATGATCACCAAAAAACCCCGTTGTGAATAGTGAATATTCTGACTCCATTACTCGAACAGCCCCGTACCGAAAGCAGGAAGTGAAGTTGAAATGACTTGTAACTCTCTTGACGTTTTTTCAACTCTCTTGAGACAAAATTCCATTTCATCAAATCCTCAAAACTATCGACTTCCAAAATAATGTTACGTCAAATGTCGTCTGATGCATAGCGAGAGAGCGACATAATCTACTTTTCTGTAGGGTACCAAAGGGACAAGAAAGCGCTTTAAAAGGGTCTTCTCGTTGGAGAAAAAGCAAAACAATATAATAAATTCGAAGTGTCTGTTTGTGACAATTTTTGACGTGGAGTCAGTTAAGTTAGTTCTGGAGTTTGGTCTGAACTATTAATTTTTGTTGAGTAACTATTTCGGCCGGTTTCTGTTAGGGGGCCGTATTCCTATTACAAAGGCATATAGAGAAAATATTGAGTTGTGTTCACTGTTCGTATATGGCTTACTGTGTAACATACTACGGTGCCCTAACAAGAAGCATTCGGGGCAATGGAACCAAGGATTTTTTTTATTATTATTATTTTAACATTTTTCGCGCTGTGGATATTTCGGAAAGTGCTAGGGTTAAGGTTAGGATAAAAGTTGGCTCGCCGGCCACTAACTTATTCGTTGGCGAAATGGCCGCAGTAAAGTTTTGGAAGTTGTTCAGAACATTTGGTTACTACCTTACTTCATTCACAGGTACTGCCACTCAGGGCACCTTGAACTCATTCGGTATGGTAAGCCGAGTAATCGGCTCGCAGACTTTTGATGCGCAACGGAAAGCCGTATATTCGGCTCGAGTAGACACCGATTTTCCAACACTAATAATATCTAAGCCAACTTCTCGAAATACTGAACCCCATCCTGGTTCATTTGATTTTCCTTTACTTTAATGTAGAATATTTTATCGCTTGTGTTTGTGTTGAATGAAAGAAAAAACATCTTTGAACTACGTCTAAATTTCAAACTTGATAGTGTTGAGAGTTCCCGTCTACACACACAAAAGTTACCGTAGGAAATGAGTTAAGCCAACTGCACCAGTTGTTCCCATTTGAGTCCCGTGCCAAATGACCCTGCACACACAACAAGACATTGCAACATACACCTAACAACACCACGGCACTGCAGGTTTTACAGAGAACAACAACAAATTGTAATTGTAGGATCCAGCAGCTCTAAAGGCCCGTGTGACACCCTAGAATTTCCTTCATCTTAGTTTAACCCCCCGGATATTCTAGGATATCCTAGATTATCCGGGGGGCATCGTGAACTATCCGGGGGAAAAGATTTTGGGGGGATAATCTGGGATACCACACCGGCCCAGCTGCCACTCAACGCTGAACAGGTCATTAACCAGTCCACGGCTAAGCAGATCTGTTTCGTTCATGAGGGTGTTGTAGATAGAGCTAACCTCAAATTCATGTCATTACACCTGATAAGGGTGGAATTGACAGCCTGCTCACCGTCCACTGGAAGAGGCGACAGCTGCAGTAAGTTTTGCGCTTGACCCCAGAGTCTGCGCTGATGATGTGAGGAGGGGGAGGAGGAGGAGGAGGAGGAGGAGGTAACGGCGACATTTCCTACAATCTAATTATCTAGTCTAGTTCTTTTTATGGGGGGGGGGGGGAAGAACTTCCCGGAATTAAGGATACGTCGGTCTCTCTTCCGTTGTGAGTTTGTCTGTCGTTATAAAGTTAACAATGTGTCTGACAGACTGTTTGTATACTGTTGTGTTTGCTTTATAGATATCTCTCTTTTTAAACATTTAGCAAGAGACAGATCTTGGTAGGGGTCCGCTTGTTTTTGTAGGATTCCCTCTCTCTCTCTCTTTCTCTCTCTCACTCTCTATCTTTCTCCCTCTCTCTCTCTCTCTTTCTCTCTCTCACTCTCTATCTTTCTCCCTCTCTCTCTCTTTCTTTCACTCTCTCTCTCTTTCTTTAACTCTCTCACTCCCCATCTTTCTCTCTCTTCCTCTTTCTCTCTCCCTCTCTCTTCCCCTCTCTCTCTCTCCCTCTCTGCGTACTTCATTGTTAGGGTTTGAAATTTTCTGTTTAGTTTATTTACTACACGACTTGGTACTGCAGTTTTGTACATTTACAAATCATCCCTTTTTGATATTTTCCTCTTTCTCTGTTCCTAATAGTCACGACCATCCGCCCTGTTTTATGCATTTCTCCACAGTTTTAACTTAAGGGAAAAAAGAAAGAGGAACATATTGAATTGTGCAAAGCTTGCGGGTGTTCATGCTTTACCTACCGTGGATGCGTCCGTGCTTGCGCATGCTGTTGTGAGTGTGCTCATCTTCTTCTTCTTCTTCTCATGAACTTGACTCGTCTATGTAAAAAGACGATCCCTCAACTGCACCATATGCGACTCGACGTTACTCTTCTGAGGCTAAAACAGGGTAAAAGCCTTGCATATGTTAGGACCATTTAAAATATATTCATTGTGTAAATTCTTTAATATCTCTGGTATAAATATCTCTTGGTATCCGGATTGTGCACAGAAATAGACCCGCACTTTAGATAGAATGGTAGCTGCAACGGATAATTATGTTCTATTAATTCATTGTCAAAAACCGTTGCAGACGATAGTGTTTGGACTTCTGCCGGGAGGTTGTTCCACATCCTGATGACATTAGGGTAAAATGAGTAAAGATGGCTGTTAATCCGTGAGCTTGGGATGTTATATTTTATGTTATTCCTGTGTGTGTGTATGTGTATATATGTGGCCGTCAGCACAATGAGGTCTTTATAATCAGAGACGAGAACTGAGTCTCTCGATAGACCGCTGGCGAGTAAGGGTAAAACATAAAATTCTCGAATATTTTAAGTTGAAATAAAAATGAAATAAATACATTTGTTACAAAAAAATTAATAAATTATATAAACTATCAAACCGTTCATTTGTACATTATAAAGTTACTCCTCCCAAATTGACCCCCAAAAAAATATAAAAATTCGTTTACAAATAGATTGAGGATGTTGATAACTTTTGCAGACATGAATGGAGAAAGTTGCCCAAAAATAATTTTATAATAAATACAAACTGTTTAATAGTGTCGTCATTCTGGTAGTGACACATCCAGTCACGCGCTCGGTCTTTTGCGCTCTTTCGCAACCGCTTGCTAACAAACTGTGTATGAGCGGGTCACCGTGACCTAGCATTTCGATGTAGTGTCACCGAGTGCGCTCTAATGATAGAATGTGTTTTGTTAATAATAATTATTTTTAAAAAACCACCCCCACAACAACAGAACAAGGGCGGATTTGAA
The DNA here is from genome assembly GCA_963931925.1 of Onchidella celtica. Lineage (NCBI taxonomy): Eukaryota > Metazoa > Mollusca > Gastropoda > Systellommatophora > Onchidiidae > Onchidella > Onchidella celtica. Next base: position 16,131,499 of record OZ007579.1, on the reverse strand, counting down.
CTGCATTTTCACCATTCTTTGTCCTTGTTCAGTGTTCATTAGTGTTAGATGAAAGGCGAAATTGAGAGGTTAGTCCTGTAATAGATTATGTGGTTTTGTACCAGGGATTCTCAAACGGCACCCAGCCATCATGCCTACATCCATCCGACGTAGATTTGTATAGGATTTCGGTAAGGCTGATAGGATCACCGTGGGTGCGGGTTCCATTCGTCAAACTGACGTCGGTGAGACGTCGTGACCATCGGATTTACGCAGGAACGATGTTTTTCATATGACTAAACTCTTAATGTCAACCCTACGCGTGGGATATATTATCCATAGCGCTCCTGGCTGGGTCCTTATTTTGCACTCCACTCCGAGCGCATACTAACAACAACGATGTGGAAGCAGGTCTCCATGATCTAGTGGTTTGATACAATGTCACCGTGTGCGCGCTAATGACAGAATGTGATTTTATTAATAGTATAAAAAAAACACCACGCAATAACAGAACAAAGGGAGGGTGGGAGGGTGTTGTTGTTATAATGAGAGCTGCATTTTCATCTCTCTTTGTCTTTGTTCTGTGTTCGTCAGTTTTAGACCAAAGATGAAACTGAGGGGTTAGTTCTGTACATACAGATTGTGTTGTTCTGTACCAGGGATTCTCAAACGGAACCCAGCCATCATGCCCACATCGATCCGACATAGATTTGTATAGGAGTTCCATAAGGTTGGTAGGATCACCGTAAGGGTGTGTCCCTACATCAAACCGACGTCGGAGCGACGTCGTGACCGGCGGATCTACGCAGGAATGGGGGAAGAACTAAGGAAACCTGGGGATCCCAAGCGGAGGAATATGGCGTAGGACTCTGAGAACCTTTTAACACGGGACTTTTCCCGTTAGATCTTTAACTTCACTTTTATCTGATTTTACCTAAAGGCATTTGAGGGCTGAACGCTAGCCCAAAGAGAGAGAACGAAAGAACCGCGAGAGGCGCAAAGTGGCCGTGATCGTGCCGACGCGCCCTGAACCAGAGAGAGATTTATAGAGAGATCTCACTTCCTCCAAATCGCGAAACAAGGTCACTGCGGTAAACAAGAAATTGAAAAAATTGAAAGAGAGATTCTTCACCAAAGATAGTGCGCATATCTGTTTACTGTGGTTTGTTCATATTTTTTGGGCTGATTGAAACTATTTACAACCGTTTGTATGCTCTTACGCCCCGTGGAAATGCACAGACGGGTATTGTTTACCGCAGCGACCTACTTTCCGCTCCATGCTTTCGCAGAGCGTACCGTGTCTCGCAGTGCAGATCGACCAATAGTGGAACATCTCTATACATACATACTCTCTGAATAAACTCAAACTCAGACTCTGGGAACCACCGTCCTGTACCAATCCACGCGGACACCAAAATAAACAGCATTGTCTGACATTAAGATCGGAGAGTTTTCTATACTCTGTACAAAGCAAGACTTAGTGAGGCACCTTGAAAGAGTTGGAGATTCCAGAGGAATACCGTGCACAGAAAGAAAAAACAAAACCCAAACTGTGTTAGCTCAATATCTCTCTAGCACAGTGGTTCTCAACGTGGCTGATATAGGCCCCCCGGGGGGGGGGGGAGGAGGAGAGTGATTTTGATTTCCGGGGAAGTGTGGGAAAACGAAGAAAGGGCGGCGAGGTGGAGAGGAGGTGAGGGGGGAGGGGGGGGCGAAAACGATGGAAGGGGATGCTAGGAGGCGAAAGAGTTAGTTGTGAATGGAAGAATTTGGGGGCAAATACAGGGGGGTGGGGGGAACAGCCACCGATTTGGTCTATTCAACAGCACGCGTGAATGGGTTTTTATTAACAGAAAACGCCTTTTTTTTTTTTTTAATGCATCTGACAAAGAATGTTTTCTGTTTTGTAACGAATAATCAACAAGCCTATTGTCATAAGTACGGTTTTGAAAAACGTAACATCATAATTTGTGTGTAAGTCTGTTCTTCTTGTATCCTGTTTCGCTTCGATTCTATACATTTCCTGTAGATATCTTTTATTGTTCGAATGTTTTCTCTGTTCCATTTTTGTTTTCTCTTGATAAAGGCGCAAGCCGAAAATTTGAGCATTTTCTGTCTTCGCTTTAGTTTGGTTTATATCGTTTGGGTTTGATTTCTCGCGCAGGGTTTCGCTATAGGCCTAGCACTTTTTTCTTTTTGCCCGAGTTTAACATTGCTTATGGCCCTGCTGCGACCCCACAGTTTTTCTGTGGTTTTTGTAATATTTCGTCAACTTCTTGTGTATTGCATCTGTTGGGTTTGAGGGTAGGGATTTTACGGGGAGGGGGGGGGGGGGAGGGGTGGGGTGATGAAAAAAAAGGAGCATAAAAAAGGGGGGGGAGGGAGGGGGCGATTGTGTGAAAAGGTTGAGAACCTACAGATGTTAGTAGCTCTTTGTGCACAATAATAGAAACAGAGCCATTTTAATCAATTAATGAACGATGACAATATCACGTTTATTTCCATGTTCACAGCGCTTTGTAGATATTGGGTCCACCGCCTTTTCACAGACGAACACGTGTGTGATATGCAAGTGTTCGACACGTTGGTAGACGTAAAAAAGCAACAACAAACAAAAAAAAAAAAAACATGTTCGGCTCAAAGGTAAACCAGTAACAGAACGACATTCCTTTGTTGTTTACATCAAACGCCTAGCATATCCATTACACAGAGAGAGCTTGCGTGAGTTTTGCTCTATCTATGTATTGCATTTAGGCCAGCCACCATTGTTCTATTATCACTGTGCATGGCGTGTTTTGTAGAATAATATAATTATTCCGGATTATGTTGCTACGTGATGCCTTTCATGAGCGCTTTATTCTGTTTGCCACTATTATACGTGTCTTTTGGGATATAGATTTATTGTAATAAACATCAAAATATAAGAAAAGGAAAAAGTTATATGATTAACAGCCTGCGTTAGCTAGAAATAGAACAGAAACGATGCAATCCAAGACAAAGCAAAAAGTCTTCATCGGAGAAATTATTTAACAGTGCAGAAAACTGAACCAGTAAAATAATTCTGTCCTTTCTATAATCTTTCATTCCTTGGCATTTGTGTAAGCTCTTGCACCAGGAACTGTAGACACTGTAATAAAACACACAGAAAACTAGACCTGAATGGCCGATAAATTCATCAGGCAAGGGAAAGAACAAACTAAATAAAGAATTGATGTTTCAGTTTGGTTAGAGTTACGTCCTTGGATGGGGTGAAATTTTAGATGACCGAAGACCCAGAAGTTTCCCATCTCTGTCTGTCTAGATGTCATTATTTTGGCGTTTATTTATTTTTCATATTTATTAGATTTTCATTTCGAAGTACCTTTTTTTTTTGTAATTTTTTTAAAGTTATGGTAACAGGTTCAGAGGGTGTTATTTCTGTTTCTGCTTTCGCATTTCTAACGTCCACTTTAAAAAAAAAAAAAGTATTATTACATGCATCATTATTGATACATGTTTTATTTGTATCATTATAGTTTTATTATCGTAATATATTGTTTTTAAATTTCAACGGCGTGAAGTTTTGATGTGTCCCCCCCCCCCCACACACACACACACACCCACACCTCCACTCCCCACTGTCTTGTCATCTCAGTCTATATTGAAATGAAGCTAACATTAGAACAACCCAGTGCATTGTTTAGTTTGTATCCGATCTAGGGAGATTTTGTTTTTCTCTCTGCATGATAATATGCAATTACTCAGGAAAGTGAGGCTTTGATTAGTTGATATAATACTCCGATACATCTGGTTAGAGAAAAACAAAACAAAACAAATCAAACAAATAAAAACATTTAAATCATTTTTCCTGTATACGTGAACAGGGGATAATAATTTTGTGTTTCTTGTTCTTGTTCGACTTCGTTTGTCCACTGCAGGACGAATCACTCCGTCAATGATCTCCATTCTTCCCTGTTTTCCGTCCACCTTGTCCATGCCTGTCCACCTGTCTGCACACTACCATTTCTCTATCTATCGTCTCTCGAGACGTCCGTTTGATCTCTTTACTTTTCTAGGACGCCATTCAGTGCAACGCCCTGTCCGTCTAATTGTGTTTACAGGGGAAAAAACGATTATTGCCTGTACAATACATGTATGTATGTATTACACAGGAAATTGCTCATATCTCTTCTGTGTTTGTTGCCCAAGGGAGGAAGGTTTTGACCAATGGTTATGGCGACCTCAGTTCTTGTCTGTTCCAACTCCACTCTTTGCATAACTGAGAATAATTTGATGTTAAACGTTTGCGGCTTTGATAAGAAGTTAGGCTAAATCGGAACTGTGAAACGACTTGAAAAGTGCCACAGCGCATTTCAAACAAATGACAAAGTGTGGATTTGTTATACATGTGCTTCTGCTACCCACTAACAAATCTCCAGTTTTTCAGCAAATAGAGATAGAACAAATTAGAATTAAAGTCGCGAAACATTGGTGATGAATTACGCAGAGACGCCGTGGACTGCCATGTCTGTGTTTGACAGGAACGTACTGCAATCTCTTTCTTTTCTGTGTGTATTTCCAGGTGACAAAGACGACGAGTATGACTCCTGCGACATACCCATACAAAGTGCACCCACGGTTACTATACAACCCACCCCTTCCCCGCTCTCCAAGCCACGGAAGAGCCTGCAAGAAAGTGAGTACTGAAATAATGCCTGTTATGTCTTTACATAAACAATTGTTCATAATATGTAACCAGCAAGGACACGTTGCAAGTCATGATTATTCAATACAAGATGGAAATGAAATTGGTTCATTATATCAAAACATAAATTATGCAGTGATGATGATGTTCGTATTCTATTGGTTTGCTAAGTGTCTTCTAAGGTGGGCGGTAAGTCCAATCTGGGCGCGGAATTCGTCGCTGGTATGGCATAGGGGCGCATCGGGCAAAACCTAGTTTTGAACCCCAGCGCTTTGAAACTTTGAGAGTCTTAAAATTGTGGTAGCTCATTTATTTCTGGCTCGATCCGAGTAGTTTTTGCTGTTGTGGTGTTTGCGGCAGCCTCACTATTATACTGATATCTTGTTTTTTGTGATTTTATTTTGTATATATAAGCCAGTAGATAGGATACGCCCCTGTGCCATACCACGTTTTGGCATGGATATCACGATGCGGCCCGTGACGGCCCGATGCGTGCCCTATGACATGCCACGAATGGGCTCTATTCGCAGGTTACGCCCATGCGCAGTGGAAAGAATAATAGTAAAATACTGACAGAAAAAATTATTGTCTGCCACATATTGCACACCTCGGGCCGGTGGGTGGTAGGGAAAACGAGCTGTCTGCTCGTGCTTTCTGTGCTGCCTTTTTGCTTTCAGCAACAGCCTAACTGCCTAGCGGTGTTGTTCAGCTGCTCTTGCCCTTTTGCTTTATCAGGCTGCGCCACCTGGGTCGGCCTGTGGCAAGGGTTTCCGCAGTATGTTTTATTATTAACCATCAAATACTGAAAAGAGAATGCCAGCACCATGCTTTAGAGATGCAACCATTCGGACATTTGTGAAACTGTTGAAAACAAAATTATCGGCGCTTGTTACAACCGTTTAGTAGTGTATGGTTACAACTGTTTACATAGGACAGCTGTTCGCCCCATGGGGCTATAATTAGTACCTCCATGGTTCGCCCACCGAACGAGGCGCCAGCCTACAAATGCAATGGGACATAATCACAATAGAAACTGCAACTTTCAGCCCTCCGTCTGCATTATGTGGACAAGGTGGTCTAGAGGCAAGGTGCTCGCCTCTCATGCCAAGGGTCCCGGGTTCTAAACCCGGGCAGTGCAGGCATGTTGGAAAGTGGATTTTTCTCATATTTTCAAGTCCCTGGTCCTATTAGGGGGTAGGATCGAGTAGTTCTTGGAAATTGGATTTTTCTCATATTTTCAAGTCCCTGGTCCTATTGGGGGGTAGGATCGAGTACCTAGTCTTCTCGGATAAGGACGAAAAAATTCGGAGGGCCCGTGTGCACGTTGCGCACGTTAAAGATACCTTGGCAGTTGGAAATCGTAGAGCAGGCCGAAAGGCCGCTGCCTGGGCAAAATTGAAATTAATAGATTAAAATTTATCCATATCATTTCCCCCCCCCCCCCCCCCCAGAACAAGAAATAATAAAAAAAACAAGTAAAGTGAGGTGTAAATGCCAAGGGCAGCGAACCTCCTAAAATAAAGACCTCAAATCAGTCTACATTATGTTGATTATTTCCCTTGCATTGGTAGCGTTATTGCGGTTTTTTGGGTATTTTTTAAAAATTTTCTCACCAGGTGTATCAACATTGCTCGTTTGTCATTGTATTGATTAGAAAGGTAATGTATGTATAATTAATTATGTGTGTGTGTATGTGCGAAGGACATACATGGATGCATGTGTAAGATATACCGTGAGCCGCCGCTTCTGAACCTTTGTATTAGAGTTTGAGAGCAGGCAGTCTTGTCCTGTTGGTCGAGAATGATAATAATGATAATAATAATTATAATAATAATAATAATGAAGTTTTTATTATATAGAGCCCAATCCAAATATTGTTCTAAGCACTTTACAGAACATCTTGTTCTCTCCATTTCCACCACGCTCTCTCTCTCTCTCTCGATCTCCACCACCCTCTCTCTCTCTCTCTCTCTCTCTCTCGCTCTCTCACTTCGTGACCATGAATAGAGTAAGTCCCTGTCTTTACCTATTTTCTTGTCCCATTTTCTCCCTGTCTGTCTGATTGTCTATCTGATCTTGACGGAGCCGAAACATTTATTCACGCCTCCCCCCACCTCCTCCCCCTTGCCCCGATACGGATCTATTATCTCTCTGTCAAACATTTTTTCTTCTTATCTCTGTTTTCCTTTGTATCCTCATCTTTCTCTGCCCCACGACTAGCTTAATACGCTCTCTGTTTCTCGCTTGCTCTTAATTTATTGTATCTACTATTTCTCCTCCCATCCCACCTCTTCCAGCCTTATCTGAATGGGCCTTACTTCACCTCGACTTTTCTCCTCTCCCCCCCCCCTCCCCAATCCAAAATACACACTTTCCACTTCCCCATTCACCCATCACCCATGATCAATCCTAACCTCTTAGCACAGCCAGCTGCCGTGCTGTGACCCCTGGTTGCGAAGGTTCAATCACGGACACGCTGTGTGTTCAGCACTTCCGTCGGTCAATCACCCCTGCTCGGATCAGACCGGCAATGGACCGTCTTTTTTTATTTACGACTATCTTTCTCCCTTGATTACTGCGGTAGCCTGGTAGTTGTATATCAATAAGGTCCGTCCGTCTGTCCATTTACTCGACGTACTGTCCTAGGTGCTTTCTAGACACTCACTTGCTACCTTCCCCCCTTCGTTTCGGCAACACCCCGCTCATTTCAACAACTCACTGAATATACTAGCAATCTAAAGAAGCCCCATTGGACATAAGACTTTCTGTCAGAGGGTGGAGGCGATGTTTGGGAATGGCATAACGATCCTATCTCAAAATCTTATACTTTACTCTGGACATAACACATTCTTTTTGGATAACTCACGATTTGCTGTGCCCATCAAGGCCTAGGTTCCATGGATGTTAACTTTGTGGTAATGACCAGATGAGATTATGACCTGTAGCCAAAATAAACACAGTTCAAGATTTCACGTGCTAGAGGTCAATTTCCTGACAATTATAGTGGCCATATCGCCATCGAAGAGTAGGAGTTTGAGTTTCAGAGAAAGCACGTCGACGCGATATCGGGTACATCTTGCAAGGAAGAAGCAGCAACACGATATGTACCTTCTTTTAAAAAATACAGTATGTGAACATAATATATACTGTATTTTTGATGATATGAGCTTCACATGCTGTATTTTTATTGATAACTGGTGCACAATCTCAAAAACAGTATATACAAATTCAGACACAGCTGTGTCATTGTTCATGATAAAGGGACGAAACTAAGATAAAAAAACAAAAAAAAAACAAACGAGCCCTGCCTCGGTCCTTCACGTGGGTATAAAATGTCAATTTAGCCCCAAACTGCATATACTGTATTTTTGAAAATGGCGGCAGGATAGGCAAATATAGCAGAATGGTGGGACAGAAGCGAACAGATTGTTATGTTGATTTATGGCCAAATAACTAGACATAATCCTAGTCCTGATATAGGCCATTATCACATCCTAAAACGTTGAAAAATATTTCACTGTTCAAACAAAACCCAAACTGACCATATCGTGCAAATAATGTCACTCTAAATTTACTTGTCAGTCAGCCCAACCTTTATTCCCGATCCTTTTTTCCACAGAGATTCTAAATTTGACAAATCGATCTGGGGTTTAAGTTCTTTACTGATCACAGATTAAACCTTTTGATCGTATCAACACGAGCGATCACATAGTACGCCAATATTGACTTGCTCTCAACAATTTTATATCCACATCGGGTGTCTGAGGGCAGAGAGTACGACGTGCTTGTCCCTCGCGAATTAGGCTGTTCCTAACATTGTGATCGGAAATGGAAAGAAGAATCAAACATGAAGTATTTGAGGGCCTGGATTCGCAGAATGTATTTTTTTAGTTAAAGTTTTGTAGTTTATGGTATGCATTAAATTTTGCTCGTGCACACATATTTTTAAGTTTGATTTAAGTGAACTACTACACAGTGGAATAGGGTGGGTTTTTATCCAATTATGAGACAACAATGGTTATATTGATGAAACAAATAGACTATACAAAAAATGCTAGAAGTAATGTACATAAAATGGCAAAGTGTACAACTAAAAGGATATTCAGCAAACGCCAGTGGAGGTAATAATTCACATACAATCATTGAATAAACACCAAATGAGAAACATACAAAATGATGGACCATTAAAGAAAAAGAAAACTGGCACATTACATTTCTGAAAATGGTATAATATTACGTTGTATATACAAGGCACCAAAAGGTCATTTAAAAGATAAATAATCGATTTGGAGAGGTATGTAAAATTAATATATAATGTACATATGTACCAATCCGACTTAAAATCAGTTATATAGAGGCTAAACAGCTAAAAGCAATAAATTCAACCATCACAGTCAATTTGAGGCCATGGATATAAACAGTGTGACTCACACAACAATTATTTTTGTCCCTCTTTCAAGACAGATTTAAGGAAATTGCCCTTAACGCTTTAATACTCAGACATAAATTGTCAATCCAAAAGTTAAATAATCAAATAAATGCAAAGGATAAAATTAATATCTATCATGAAGAATTATGAATTGGATGACCGTGTTCTAAAAATCCAGAATTGGTTACCAATCAGTGACACACCACCGGTACTATTAAATCTATGCTATTCGGCCTAATATTAGTAATTATATAGGTCATGGTGCCAACTGATAACGGACCCAATACAGAAGACTGGGCGGCAGAGAACTGACTCATTAATGAGGTTAAGTAGGCTAGTTCACTTGAAGGTTTATTGTGATTTGCATATTTTTTTTTTAATGAAACAGCTGAATGATAACATTTGATGACGTTCGAATTCGGGGTGTTCTTGCTAGCGAGATAAACTTATCCTCACACTTTAGTCTAACCAGTTGTAAATGTGTAAAACTGTCGGCCTAATGGCTCTTTTTCAATTCTCGCTAGTGAACACAGTAAGATTAGGTCAAGATTAGGTCTAAGAATGAGTAGGGGCTTCAGAATAAACAACTGCGTTATCTTGGTAGAACGTCGCCGTGTAGGAGGAGGCGGGGAAGGGGTGGGGAAGGAGGGCGTTCAAGCAGTTGTAATCTTGTCAGATCTCCCCCACCCGATAATAAATCCTCAAAGGCAGTTTGGCTGGAAGAAAACGTGCTGACATTTTTCAAGTGAGGATATAAAATAATTATAGGGTAATGTAGTCTACAGATTAGACTCAGTACAGCGAAGTCTTAAAAATTGCCACTACATTATTTTTGTATACGACTGCTTAGGATCAAAGCATTTTGTCCACCAAGACTAAACAATTGTTTACAGTTTGTGTAATCTGCAAAAGCATAACATTTTCGATAGTTTAGAAACATAAAAGCAACAACCAAAAAAAAACAAATCCTCCTCAGAAATTTGTCTTCGATGCTTGTAGGCGACAGACATTCTGCCCGTAAGATCAGCAAAAAAATATAGGCCGTATTCCATAACTCTCCCGATCGATTTATTATCTCGGGGTGCCAGTCGGCGTGCTGCTGTGTGCAGGGATTTTTGCAAGACAACTGTGGGTCCTGGAATAAGTTATTTCATTTACTTAGGAGCCTCTGTGAATGTGTTTTGAAATTCTCAAAGTGTTTTGAAATTCTCAAAGAGGTCAAAGTCAAATCTTTAGGACACGTTCAGTGAACTAGAGAAAACAGAGGTTTAGCCACATATTTGTTAAAAAAAAAAAAGAAAGAAATATTTTGGTATTGTCATGAAAAGCGCAGTCAGAAATTTATGCTTGCTGGGGGCGAATTCAATAATACTAACTAGGTCTATAATGCAAATGTACATTTAAATTGCATAGGCGTGACACAGATCCGTAGAGAGAATAAGGTCACCATCCGCGGAGGTCACGGTATGGCCAGTCTGTGCAGTTTTGTGAACGCAGCCCGTCGTGTGTGTTGTGTTGTGTTGTGCGGGGGAGAGTCAGGGGAGAGCAGGCTGGCTGCCTGAACCCACACGGCACCACAGCTACACAGCTGCTGTCCGTCGCCAGATTCCCTGGTATGTCGTGTACTTCAGTCTCTTCATTTGAACTTGTGACCTAGCATGTGTTGATGTTTTGGTTGTGTGCAGTTTCGTAGTCAGACCTGCTGTGTTTCGAAATTAAGGTAAAAAACATTTAGATCTATGTAGCGATAGATCTAGAGTTACTAGACTAGCAGCATTTAGTTGATCGATCTCAGACGACATCATAGATCTATCCACGAATCCGTTCCTTGGCCTTTACTCCGGCTTACCCCATCATAACACAGCGACGGGAGTAATTATTGACTCGATTATCAGCGAGGAGCTTGAAAATGAGCTCCTTAGACACCTTTGTAGCTATCGATATATGAGCAGCTCCCGATGAACGTTACTTTCCTTGAGTTCAGTATTGTTATTTTTACTTCATGATGATGCATGCTACTGGCACTGCTGCGAATAATGTTAGATCTACACCAACTTGGAAAAAGAAAGCTTTTATGATCTAGAGTCTGGATCTAATCTATGTGAATTCAGTGTGAGCAAGGCTTGAGAGGGGGTGGGGGTCATCACTATGGAATCCGGAATCTTTTGGTCAGTGTATTAACAGGATTTTATAGATGCAAAAAAGAAAAGAAAAGCCAGTCAGCCTTTAACTTTTAAGACAGACTTTCTTGAACAAATTTTATGCAAAGGCAGAGTGAAGTACACCAGCTTTGATCTAAAAAAAATAATAATAGTAATAATTTGTATAGGTCTATTTAGATTAAGTTTAGATCTATATGCTGCTCCTATGTCACTTCCATCATGGAAAATCAGCAAACAATTTTCATTGAATTTAGTATGAACAGGACAGCAACTGCCATCATTCTATTTTGACTCACACCAGCCCGCAAGTATGCAGTTGAGTCCTCAGTATAAAAATAAATTAATATTATTATAATTATTGTCTCTTGTATTTGTAAGTCACTGTCCCCTTAAGCCTTGTTCATAGTTGTTCACATAGTTGAACTGCAATCGAATTTAAAGCTCTCGAACACAAGTGGGACCTTCAAATAGAAAAGCAATAGCTGTCTTCTCAGTAAGTGGAACTCTGTGGGAAGATAAAATTGTTGAATTTGACCATGCCTCATGCTGTATTATAATATTCAGGCAATTGGCTGTGTATTACTCATTGGTTTATAAATGTAAATCCGTCACTCAGATCAGTGACCCGTATTTGCTGTTTACTAATGTATGATTCTTTTTTCATGTAAATTTGGAAAAGTTACAAAGTTAACAAGAAAGACCTAGCACTTTGTAGTGGAAAGTAGCCTGGGGTGAGGATTATAATTTGCACACTCTTGCTTACGAAATTAGATTCAGAAAAATGAAAATGGTAAATTTTTGTCTCAGTAATTAACAAAAACAACTGCAGAACAAATGTGGTCATGTCTATTTATGGAAACAAAGTGTTATAGTGTCAGACATCATTGCTCACATTAAAGTAAAGGCCAGGGTAACCTCTAGCCTGTGCATTGTTGAGTAGGATTCATGAAGCTGGCATAGTGATATTGGGATGCGACTATTGATTGTCTTGGTTGGAAGTTGTACTCTTGGTCTAGGTGCTTACCCTCCCAGACACCATTATATATTATGTGGTTTGTGTGTATTTCACTGCAGTAAGTCAGAAAATTGATTTTCTTGGTCACACATTCCTGTGTTGTGCCCAGCTGTTTCTTGATCTTATTTCAAGTGTATCAAAAGTCTTTATTATTTACTTAAAAAACTGAGATCATTTTTTATAGTCAGTGTGTGTTCAGAGTAAACATCAGATCGATTGACATTTCCATTTTATAGGTGGAAAGGTTTTTGGTTGACAACTTTCCCTTATTTACTGGAAAAGCTGTGACATAGGACTGGTCCTGTATTGTAGCAGTTTTTTTCATGTGGATTAATGTTTGATGGATTATTGAAAAGGATACCATTACAAGATTGTGTGTAGCCAGTGCTTGTGCATCGTGAGGTAAGTGATATTTTTTATGGGATAATACAAACTTTTTTGTTGTTGTTTGATTAGACATCATGGCCAGCTTTAACTAAAAGTTGAAACCATGTGGACCAATTGCTTCCAACTGGGCCCATGCTTGGGTAATCTAGCCCTGACAAGTACATGTGTATACAAAACACATTGCATCATTGCAGTATCCACCTGATACCACATTGCAGGTTTTACGTTCGCTGAGAGTGAGAACAGCTACAATTATGATTATTATTGTTGGGCCTGGCAGCTCCTTGAGAAGGTCAGCCCTGATTATATAATAATATAATGACAGTTTCGTGTTTTGGCAAGACAAATGCAAACCAAGTAAACATGTTCCATGGATGTTTTCAGAATAATATTTATAAGGATCAGTTTGCAACAGGAAGAAAAGTATCTCAGGCTCTTCATAGAAGTTGTGTTTTGTATCTTTTGATTTTTAGTGGGGGTGGGGGAAGGGAAGGGAATGGAAAAGAAATGTCTGCATGCTTATGAAGATGCATACAGTGTGCCTCATCTTGAATTCCTTACACTTGCCAAAGGGTTTATGCCAAAGAGGAATTGTGTTCTCTACAAGATAATTTTTGTTATTGTTGGAAATACAAAGTTCTGTCTGGTATTAGTGATAAAGACAAAACAGAAGATTCTGCTGTGTCTAAAATGGTATTGTCCCATCTAGAGAGGGAGCATTATTACATTTTGTGCAATTAAAAAGGATGATCAAAAGAGTTGCTACTTCTTATTGGTGCATGATATACATGTTTATACCACATTACATTTAAGCATTTCAACTTTCCATGTCTGGTGTTGCCAGTTTACAACTTTTCCATGTCCTGGTGGCTATTGGAAAGCCTTTTTATTTATAAAAAACTTCCATGTCAGGAAGCACCTGTTGGAAGTCTGTTTATTATTATATATTATATTTCATATAGTGTAGTGTCATAAGGCCCTGAAAGTGAAAAAATCAGATGGGTCACATTTGTATTAAATTTCCTGAATAGAAATTTATTAAAAATGTTACAAGGAAGGAGGCTTTGATGATCTGTAATTTAATGAAAATGATACTTCTGATCTGGGATAATGAAATGCTTAGTACTTAGTCCTTGTGTTTGTACATTGATGATTTTATTTTGAAATGCTTGCAGTTCTGTAACTGTGATGGTCATTTTAGCCTGACCACAGTCTCAATGAGGCAGATCAAAACCAAGAGATGATCTAATGTTTTATTTGTTCAACTTTTCTTTAGAGAAGTTCTAGAATTCTCTGTCTTGGGCTCTGGAAATGCATCAGCATCTGTTCTTTCTTGTGGCGTTCCCTTTTTTTTTTTTTTTACTTTTTCATATTGCGTCTCCCTCCTTGACCCCTGAAAAGGGATTTTGTAATAATTTTTGTATAAATGACGCGTACATGCGGTACTTTCTGTTCGTGAATTTCAGTTTTAATAATGACATGGTTGAAAACAGTGAGCCTTCAGCAGGAGAAAGGCCTGCTTTGGCACACGGCATCATTAAATTAAAAACATTACATAGCTTAACGTCAGGCACCTTCTTTTTCGAGATGGATGGACTAAAATCCTCAAAAGGGATAGTACTTCTTGTATAAATGACGCATTTATTGTGGTACTTGCTGTTGGTGTCTACATAATCATAATGACATCGTTGCAAACAGTGTGCGTTCAGCAGCAAAAAGGCGAGCTTTGGCCCAGTGTTTCAGACAAAAAATGTACTACATAACTTAACGCTACACGCCTTCTCTTTCGAGACAGACGAACTAAATTATTTGCCCCGGAGTCTGATGTTCCGACCACACCCTGTGACCCCAGTTTTCATCCAGCTGTGCACACAGGGTTTCAGACTTGACCTCCACGGCTGATTAAAAAGATGTACCTATGAATAGAAGAATGGCCTAGCTCCACTTTCAGTGCTTTTTTGAGAAAATTAAATTCGGGGATATTGAATGCATTTTTCCTGTGATTTTAGAGAAATCGACACGATAGCAAAATAAATTAGCATTTTTCTTCTTGGAAGTCTAGACCTTTCATTTTATTCCCCAAAATATGGAACGGTCCTTGGCTGGGCACGTCCGCGTGGTCCCCGTTTGCAACAAAAGTGGGATAAACAGCTGTTATTTATGGGCGTATTAGTGAATACAAGGCGACAAGGTGGTCTAGAGGCAAGGTGCTCGCCTCTCATGCCAAGGGTCCCGGGTTCTAAACCCGGGCAGTGCAGGCATGTTGGAAATTGGATTTTTCTCATATTTTCAAGTCCCTGGTCCTATTGGGGGGTAGGATCGAGTACCTAGTCTTCTCGGATAAGGACGAAAAAATTCGGAGGGCCCGTGTGCACGTTGCGCACGTTAAAGATACCTTGGCAGTTGGAAATCGTAAAGAGCAGGCCGAAAGGCCGCTGCCCGGGCAAAATTGAAAATTGAAATTAATAGATTAAAAGTTATCCATATCACCCCCGCCAGAATTTATTATTCATTGTTAAATATATATTGTTATTAATAAATATTCAAATATTATTTGAGTTGTGTGTTGTGTGAACTGATGTGAGTTGTGAACTGCTGTGAGTTGTGAACTGCTGTGAGTTGTGAACTGTTGTGAGTTGTGAACTGCGCCTAACAGGCTGCGTTACAATTTGCTCTGAGATAGAGAGAGAGAGAGTGAGCGAGACAGGGAGAGAGAAAGAAGCAGTGCAGTGTGTTGAGCGCTTCGCCGGCAGCTCCATTCTGCTCTGTGGTTGACATGTTGTTTCTGTAAAGCGCATAGAGTATTTTAAATGGATATGCGCTATATAAATGCTATACATTATTATTATTATTATTATTATTAATTTGATCTTCCAGCCCACACAGATCTAGCTACAGATTCTTGCAACAAATCAAAACTACCAGAATTTCGTCTTAGCTGCAGAAGCCTTCCGTCTGTGTGTCTGTTTCCCCCTCCCCCCCCCCCCCCCGTCACACTTCTTTCTTTCACCGTCTTCTCTTTTTCCCTTTCTCTCCCGTGTCTCATTTCTTTCTTTTTCTCCCTCTCTCTCATACACACGATCACTCCCTCTCCCACTCTCACTCTCTTTCATTTCTCTCTCTCGCTCGCTCGATGGCTTTCCTACTTCCAATCTGTCCACAAAGTGGTAGGATTAAAAAAAAAAAAAGGTTGGGTGGGGAGGGGGGCATAACACAAAATGGCCCCAGGGGCTAATCATCACTGCTCTCCTGCCGCAGGTCTTTTCTTTTCAAACTTCCTCAATTTTAAAATTCGCAGCTCGGGAGATATTGACGTCTTGCAAGGAATTATAACATCCTCTCATGGAGAATTTGGAGCTTAGAGCGATAGCATTAGACCACTGGAAAACATGTAGCCCACGTAATTGTATGCACATACTTCATGTCCAGCGGCGAAAGACTTTTTAGGCCAGGCTATGTATTTATACACTTTGTTAGGGGACCGTAGACTCAGTATAAAACCGAATAGAGGAAATGCTGGGAGTGTTCTCTGTTCAACCAGAGAGTAAGTAGGTATAGAGAGGTTTCACTATTGGTCGATTTCATTGCACTGCGAGACACTGGAGGCTCCCCGAAACCATTGTTAGCATGGAGCGGAAAGTAGGTCGCTGCGGTAAACAATACCCGTTTGCGCACTTCCACGGGGCGTAAAAGCTTACAGACGGCTCTAAATAGTTTCAATCAGCCCAAATGTACGAACAAACCAAACAGATATAAATATATCTATCTTTGGTGAAGACTGTCTTTTTCATTTCTTTATTTACCTAGTTTGGCGATTTGGCGGAAGTGAGATCTCTCTATAGATACATCCTCTCTGGTTCAGCTATAGCTTATAATGCAAAATACCACAGGCCCCTATCAACAAACTGTCTGCATCAGAGTGAAATAAGCGCAGCAAATCTCATGGGAATATCTCTTTTCTGAGATAGCCAACAGCCTGATGAACGGGAATGGATCGCCTTTATGCGTTTAGAAAGCGGCCACTAGTGATATAGCTGCCATTAGTCACAAAAGAATTGTAGTGCATTTTTAAAATGCATTGTGTTTAATTATTGATACATAACTGTTCTTAGGGGACCGGTAGGTTCTATAGTAAAAGTAAGCTGTAGTAGAGCAATGAAGACAAGTGAGTATTTTCTCTAATTTGGCTTTGTATTTAGCTTGCGGGCCCTTAGTCCTCTAAGCTCCGCCCCCCCCCCCCCACCCCACCCATTTTTGCTTGTAGGCGAATTCTGATTTCGTGGGAATTTGTTTTGGAGACATAGTTATGGTGTTTTTCATGGCCATTCAGTTGATATATTGTGTATACATTATAGGGAACACTAAAATAACTTACTTTTCTGGTGCTGAGTTCTTGTGGGAAGTGCAACCGAATGAGAAATGACTGTGTGTCACTGGTGGTACATTATGGTACTAAGAGGAGTTAACAACATTGCTGCATTGGCAGCTAAATGCAGTATTTTCTTAGGCAAAACAAGCAACGGGAAGATCTACATGAGAGAATTTGAAAATCAAATCGTAGGAAGTGCAAAGTTCTTGCTTCTGTGGAAAATGCTCATAAACTCCAGCAACCTGTGTGTCGTATCTTTTTAGTTATCAGTTTGATTGTCATCTGTATTTTTGTTCACCCTAGGTGCCTTCGATTTTTAGCTCAGTTACAACTGGAGCAGGCACGTTGTCACCACAGTGCAGCGCCGGTCGCCGTTTTTGGGGGGGGGGGGGTGGATGAGGGACGGGGAGGGAATGGTAGGGATGAATTTTATGCAATTTTGCCCGGGCAGCGCCTCTTCGGCCTGCTCTTTACGATTTCCAACTGCCAAGGTATCTTTAACGTGCGCAACGTGCACACGGCCCTCCGAATTTTTTCGTCCTTATCCGAGAAGACTAGGTACTCGATCCTACCCCCCAATAGGATCAGGGACACGAAAATATGAGAAAAATCCCAAGCTTCCAACATATGATAACGGCCATGATTGTGCCAGGAAGAAGCAAAGACGACAGACAGAATATAATGATAACAGAATGATAGGACAGGGGATCCCTCCAGAAGCGCCCGCTAACGACCCGCACATTCAATGGCAGAGATATCATTGTCATTTAATGCATTTTTTAGCATCATTTCCAGACGTTGTGACCCCAGACTTTCCCTAAATAAATCGTGATACATTTTCCCTAGGCCCTGCGTGAGGTTGCTTTTCCACGAACAATACAGTAAAACAGCCAGGGAATAATTACATTTCCATTTTTCAAAAATTCTCCTATTGGGAGCCTTAAATAGACACCGCGGCGTAATATTTTAATGGCAGTCATTTAATGTATCGATATCTCGCCTGTGTAAACAGATTACTCATACAGTTATTCATGCTTGAGCAAAATGGAACGGGATTGCAGAACAGCGGTTTTCGATTTCCATCTCGTGTTAGACAGTATCGAATTTTCCCCTTTCTTTTCCTTTCAGCGCTAACTGGTGTGCTCTTTTTGTCTGATTGCGTCGTTTCCAAGTTATTTTAGATTGCCCGTGCATTGTGGTCCAGCGCAGCAGCCTTGTTGTTCGCTCTCTGAGACTGAGGATGCCACCAGGCTTTCATGAGATTAAATTATCTCAAATTTCATTGCGTTGCTTTTCGGACAGAAGACAATGGTGAGGTCAAGACAGACAAAACAGCAGGAAAAAAAAAAAGGTATTGTGTCGTTCTGCGGGCGTGGAAAGATAAAACGGAAAAACTGGACGTTACCTGAAGACCGTGACTTCTATTTGCGTCAAGATATGGCGGAGAAAAAAAGAGCGAGAGAGCTGGGAGGGAGAGAGGGAAAGTTTTATGTTACAAAGCCCCCCCCCCACCCCCAAAATAAGAAGCAAGGAAGAAAAGTTACAGTGAATAAGAAAAGAAAAAACAAACGACATAAGCTCTCAGTCTATCACCACTTTCTTCAAGCTAAAAAAAACCCACCAACAACAACAACAGATTTTTTTGTTCTTAACTGTTCTCTAGCTTTGCATTATTATCCTCAGTTTACCGAGCGAGAGTACAGCAAGATGGAATAAAATGCCTTTGTGTAGGTTTGAAATCTGTCGTGAATGGGCGCCATTGTACCAGTCGGTATTCAAAGGAAAAACAGAAGAATGTACCCGATTGCAGAGCTTGGTGTTTGGAGCTCTTGTTCATAATGTGGCTGGTGGCGCACTGGGTCAAATCCGGGCAGGCGGTGGCCAAAAGGCAAGGTGCTCGCCTCTCACGCTGAAGGTACCGGGTTCAAATCCCGGACGGTGCAGGCATGTTGGAATTTTGGGAATTTTTTTTTTTTCAGAATTGCCTGTCCCTGATCCTACTGTAGGTAGGATAGAGCACCGAGACTTCGCAGATAAGGACGGAAAATTTGGAGGGCCCGTGTGGATGTTGCGCACGTTTAAAGATGCCTTGGCAGTTGGAAGACGAAAAGAGCAGGCCGAACAGGCCGTTGCCTGGGCAAAATTCTAAAAAAAAAAATAAACGTATCCCTATCACAACAAGGAAAATAAAAACAAGAAAAGTGAGGTGTAAATGCCAAGGACAGCGAACCTCCTAAAATAAAGACCTAAACACATGTGTCAGATCTTGTTTTGTCTCTGTTTTGTGGACTCTAGAGTTAAACAGGACCTGGCGCACTGGCGAGATTCAAACAAGTCTGTCGTTCGGAAGTGTCAGAATTGCCGAGACTGAACTGGCGGATAGAAAGACTTCGTTCACTAAGCAAAAACAGACGCAAAATAACTGGCTTGTCTTGATACCGCCATCAGCCTAGGCTTTGATATCGCCCGCCTGTTGATGTGGTATTCTATAGTCGAACGATTTATTTGTGGTGAACAAATTGCATAATTAGAGTATAGTTGCTGCTCGCAAAAATCCCACAAAAAAGTCAAAATCGATGGTGAAAAACATAAATCGTCCTTTCACTTTCAGTAACTGTCTCTGCTTTCTAAAGGAAATCGATTTTTGACACGTACAGAGGTGGTTACTCTCACTTTGATCGCTTTGGAGAAGCAAATTTTAATGATCTTTCATCTCGTGTGGCGTTCAAAGAGATTTACGTTTAAGCAACAGCGTGCGGAGGGAACGCCTAGGTTGAATTTGATTTCCCTGTTTTGCTGTCGTTGTTGTTATTCTTGAATCGACATGTCAGGCTGATGGTGCGACAAACATCAGCCGCTAAAGAACCAGCAGAGACCAGTTATTGCCAAACACCCAAAATTAACCCCTTGAATGTCGACAGCGCATTGTGGTGACTAATTTTTCGCAGGTTGGCTGTGAATTTGTTTCAATGCAATTAGGAATTTTTTTTTTTTTTGATGTTACCGCTTCAGATAGGGTCTCCTTCCTCCTTCTGTCCTTTTGTTCTGTTATATTCTGTCTGTCGTTTTGCGTCTTCTTAGCATAATGTGACCTTTATCGCGTCGACGTGCTTTGTCCAAACTCAAGCATAAACTCACCCCTCCAGTAAAAGTGGAGTCTGGAGAGAAAACAGGGACGGTTATAATTGCAGATAATGGCTTTGATTTACCATTGTGAGATGTTAGTTGTTTTTTCGATGAAATTGTTTTGTATCTCTCTTTCTCTTTCCCCGACACTCGTATACAGGGGCGGTCGCGCGCTCTCTGTGTCTGTCTCTCATGCACACACACACGCACACACACACACACACACACATACACACACCGTGACATTGTAGACATGAAGTTTTTCTATAAAATTGGTTCTCTCTTGTTTGTTCTTCCCAACACACATACACACACTTACACACATACAAGACTTAGTGTATCCGATCCACACAATGTCATTGTGATACATTATTTTTTTGGGTAAAATTGGTTCAATCTCTTTTTTTAATATTTTCCCATTCCCCCAACACCACACATACGCACACGTGCGCGCACACACAGATACACACACATATGCGCGGGCATTTACACACACACTAACACACACGCATACACCCACTATTTGTGTGCAGAGACAACCCACGGCGTCTATTCATTGGCCAGGCAGTAATTACCTCCTCTTGAGACAACCGTGTGACAATCGAGAAAAGAGCGAGTCAAGTTTTTTGCAGTTTCTGGTTAGGGCTGGGAATGGTTGTCTCTGCCAGAAAAATGGCCGCTGTTTTTGCATTGAAATGAGACATTTCAGACTCAGCTTGCGTGTCCAAGTCCCGTATATTTGACTCTGGGAAAGACCAGAAGTTATGGAATCACGGAGCAGGTACCCGTAATCCTCTGTCCAGGCGCCGAATTTAAGCAGATGGCTCATGCCAGATGGGTATTTTGTGCGGAACAATGCTAGTTACCGTCGGAGGCACTGTCCCAGATCTTCCTAACTTTGTTTATTTACATCATTTTCCATTCTGGCACAATGCTTTGGAAGGCAGAGCTAGGGCATTGGGTGCGCTGTTCGCCAGAAAAAAAAAAAAATTAGAAATGGGCAAATGATAAGATAAATTATACCGTTTATTTTCTCAAAGGGTTAGAATTAGACGAAGAGGCTCACTTAGTGTATTTTTGAATTTTATTAATATTATTTTGTGCCAGACGGACTCAGTCAGTAACATTCTACATTAGATCTGTGTGTTCCCAGTCAGATTAAGCCTGCGGCATCTGCTTCTAGTTCCAATCTTTTCTGAATTTGAAAAAGATACTCGGCGCAGTTCATTTCCCAGTTATAATCTGTGTTTATGATGTAAAGCCAGACAGCCGTTTTATTTTATTATGAAAAACAAAACAAAACAGGAACACTTTCGAGGTACATAGACTTGTGTTACTGCAATAATTTTCTATAAAAATTATACGTGTGTATGTAATACATGTAATTATTTTCTGATTTGTAAGACAATCGACGCAGTTTATCTCCCAGTTACTACATGTATCTATATAGAGCTGGATATCGTGTTTTTGTGTTTGTTTTGTTTTGTTTTTCACCGAAAAGACAGTAAAACTTGTACAAATTTCGTGACCTTAGTTCTTGTTTGTTTTATCTCCATTTTCTGAACAAACTGGAGATCTTTTAGTGAGTAGAAGAGGTGAAAAGAACGCACATTTTTTTGCACACTAAAGCCCCACACGTATAACATCGAAGTTCTCAGTTGCGCAAAAAAGTGGAGTGGGAACAAACAAGGTTACAACAATAAATTTTGCAAATACGTCCCCCCATGCCAAGAAAAATTATCACACGGATATAATTGTCCTCATTACAGGTAATTAATGGTCTATTTAAACTAGTTTTGTCATTGAACAAAATGTTAAGATGCGTGATATAAGTGTAATAGTCTGTGTTGGTGTATGTATTATAAATGCCATTGTCATCCATTTGGTTGGGGGAGAGGGAATGGTCTGGATGTGCTGGTGATATCTAAGTTTGTGAAGCCGGCCAGTATTTCCTAGCAATAAGTAACCCGAGATGTCTGCCTGTATAGACGGAGAGATGGCTGGGTGGACGGATTGGGGGGGAGGGGGTGGGAATATCTTCCTTGCATTTATCTGTGGCATATGAATATAGATCAGTGTGTGAGCTGGATGAAGTATGCATGTGAGCGCGTGAGCATCAGTAAGCGTAAAGTGATCTCTTTCCCTCCCTCTCTCTCTTCCCCCCTTCTTCCATTTGAATGTTTTTGCGCGAGCATGACTGAGCAGCCTTCCAGTTAAGTACTAGAGCAAATGGCAACACATGTGAAATTGTATTATGTTAGTCTGGCGTGCTACGGACAAAGCACGTATTCATCAGTCTAGATCGGATTCACTTTTTAAAGACATTTCATAATTATGGAATATGCTATGTCCTTTTAAATGGGTTATAATTTTGCAGGACTAGGTCTATACATGTATTTTATTTATTTTATTTGTTTATTTACTTATTTATTATTATTTTTTGTCTTTGGTCATCACAAAATGGAAATTGAACAAAGATATAAGGCTGGTGCCGCACTGAGTCAATTCTGCCTTTTTCGGTTTCAGTGTGAGATGTGAAACATGGGGGTTAAACTGGGCCTCGCGCACTGGCAAGACTGACATGAAAACAAGTCTGTCGTGTCTCAATCGCTCGGGAGCGTCAAAAGAGTTCTGAGTCAGCTGATGGAAAAAGAGGCACCGCAGACCGAGTCCAAAAGAGGCGTGAGACAAATTTGATTCAGTGCACCACCAGCTTGGGGAGAGGGGGGGGGGGATATAGTAAGCCCAGAACGACACAGCCAGCTGCTGGCAGACAAGAAATGGACACCATATTAATTTCCTATGTTTCGTCAGTAAATACGGGAAAACCCTATCATACTAAGCCCGGTCACACACTGTCAGATTCTGCCACTATTTATGGGTGTACAATTTGCTGGCAGCAAATGGCTGTGTCGTCCCCGGCTTAGTGCGTGATACCCCTTAAAGCAGGACGCAGTAGGACATTATGTTAAAATGTTTCTCCTTCAAAAAAATTGTTTATTGTGGCATATATGATATACTGGCTTTTTCCGCCGCCCGGCAGCATAGTCGATGAAACTGCTGCAACAGCCATTGAGTGGTAGGCTAAAGCTCCATAGAATAGAGGCAAAATTTGCTCGCGTTTTGTCGAGGGTTTCACCTTAGTATCTCACGTGGTTTTATCTGCTGAAATGAATGGGTTGATGGGTGGTGACTAAGGGCTGAAAGAGAGCAAGGCTAGTGTGGCTGCCATTGGAATGCAGCGGGCAGTGCTTGTTGTGCTAGTGTGAAGCCACATTATGATTTACGGTCTGTTTTACCCGTAAGGCTCAATCCGCACCAGCCGAATTCGATCAGCCCTCTAGATGGGTGGTGGAGTCATGACATTAAGTTTCAGTCACAAGATCCAACAAGTTTCCTGGTGAGCAAGGCCTCATTGAAACTCAGTATCGTGACGTCACCATCCAGCCAGTTGGCCGACCAAAAATCGTCTAGTGAGCGCCGGGACCTCCGCTGGCCAATGAAACTTGGCTGGTGCCGGCGGAGGCCTTGATTTCTGATCGACCCAACTCGTTGGATGGTGTCGTGACGACACTGAGTTTCATTGAGGCGCCGTGCACTAGCCAATTTTTGTTCTTTCTCATTGAAACTCAGCCGTGACGTCATAATCCAACCAGCTGGCCGACCAAAATCAACTCATCCACGCTTAGACTTGGTATCTGACCCTGACATTGGTTTAATTTGCTGTAACAAATGGATTGATGAGTCGTGACTAAAATTCCTGAAATATTTTCCTTCATATATCATTGTACACGTAGGGTATAGTCTAAAACAGTGGTTCTCAACGGGGACGATATCGCCCACCTGGAGGGCGATTTGAGTTATATTTCAACTTATTATCCAGCCCTACTGCGACTCCATGTTTTGCCCCCACACTGTGCCAAGCACAAGGCCGTACAACATGGTGATTTGACACATGGCAGTGAGTGAGCCAGCCTTACCATCCATGTAGCATGTGCACTGGATTGTGTGGGGAAATTTATGGTCACAGAGCGAGAAACATTAGGCATTGAGATGATACGTAGAGTTGTATAAATTTGCTACAACCGTGATAGATCTTAGACGACCCACATACCGTAACCGTTTTATGGCAGTGGCATATGTTAGACTAATGCCAAAAGACTGCTGGCGGTTTATTGCATTCCTGAGCATGAGGACTGTCAGATAACATTTTAGAAAAAGAAATGCTCTAGTAGGAAAATGTAATAGTCCAGTACAATCATAAGGGCATAAGTCAACACATGACAGAAAAAGAAACTTTTTTTGTCTTAATATCTCTAAAATGTCAAAAATGACTTAAGCCATTAGCGTAGAGCAGTGATAACATGCAACCATTGCGACAGAGACTGTCAAAACCCGCATAATTATATTTAGCCTCAGGTGGTGACCTTAAAGCTCGTCAGTGGCCACGAGTGACGCCGCTCCAGCCGGACAAACAGTCAAAACAGTTACGCTGCAAAATTTGATGGGCCATCCTTGACCAACGGAGGCCTTTCTCTTTAAGTTTTATATGACACAATTTTTTGGCAGTGGGGATTTCCGTATGTTTCATTTTGTGACCGACTTTCTCAAAAACTGCCAAATGAAGTCGCAGTGGCAACACTGGGAAAACGGAGGTCTTAAGGCAAGGTTTTTACGTTTAAGCAACAGCGTGGGGAGGGAACACTTAGGTTGAATTATTTTGATTTGCGTGTTTTGCTGTCGTTGTTATTGTTGAATTGACGTGTCAGGCTGATGGTGCGACAAATACCAGCCGGGGGAGGAGGAGGGGGGGGGGCTTGGTATTTGACAGAGTAAGCTAAAGATGAGCAGTGAACACAGCTGTATTTTCTTTGTTCGCCGTTGTTATTAGGCTACTACGGTCCCATAACAACAGCTCGCTTTTGAGACGATTTCGGTCCAACTCTTGGTTTTTCTTCATGGCTGTGTATTTTATATTGTTACTAAACTTATAGCAGAACAGAGGACGCAACTGTGTATTTTCTCCGTTTCGCTGTGTAAATCAGACTATGGCCTCCTAGCATCAGCTTTTGTTCATCATGATCCTTTAGAATTTTATCGATGTTTTCACGCTACAGAAGGCTTTTCCATGGATAAAAGGCCAGTATTGAAATGGGTTAAATATGAATGCATATGTAACCAGTCCGACTTCATTGTCGAGTTGGTGAGGAGGGTCACAAATTAAAATTACATGTTTAACATGGAATTTCTTTAATTATTTAATGCACTGGTTTAACATCAATATTTACTACAGGGGTGAGCATGACCTAGGATGGCAGGCAGGTAGATACAGGTAGATAATTGTGTTTGTATGAGTTGGTGCACATATGAGTGTGTGTCACTGTGTGTGTGTGTGTGTGTGTGTGGAGGGGGGGGGATCGGAATAGAGCTGGAGTGAAATCAGGATGAAAGCACACCTAAGCTTTGTAGTATAACCTTTGAAGTTGTAACGTGGAATGCGAAAACATCTTTCCCAATTGTCGGATGAAAAATGCATGACATTATTGGCTCCAGTTCTCAGTTGCCTGTGGGAAAAGTAAGAGGTCTTGAAGTGCTATTCTGTGCTGATGAGTCGAAACGGCTCAACTGCCAGCTCTGCCATTGTGACATGGAAGCCAAAGGTAGACGTTCTTGTTGCAACGGCATAAGTAAACCTTGTCAGTTGTTTGTATTTCTGTTCTCTTCCCTCCGCCCCCCCCCTCTCTCTGTCTCTCTCCTCTCTAGTCTCTGTCTCCCCCTCACTCGCTCCCACTCGCTCTCTCTCTTTCACCTTTTGTTCCATTATGACATGATGTCAAAGGTAGAGGTTCTGGCAACGGTGTTTATTATAACTGAATTTGTTCGGTCATGGGTATTTTTCTGTTCTCTTGTCTCTCTCTCCCCCCCCCCCCCCCGGGCCCCCGCCTCCTCCTCCACCTTTTCTCTCTGTTTCTCCCCGTCTCTGCCCCTCTCTCTTTATTGTTTAGGTGAATCTGCAAAAGCGTCTGGAAATATGGAATGAGTTATGAATAACACATGAACAACATAAACAGATTTGGATAATGATATCCGTAGGGTTGAACGTTCGGTAAAACTGTCGAAGAGTTGAGTGATACATACATTTACATGCATACAGAGATCTACGTACAAAAACAAAGTGTGAAAACCCAAACAAATGCATTGTAGTGGCCTATGGTGCATTTTTTACGCGAAGGAATAATTTTATTGGCCAAAGTACGCTAAGGCCAATTTCATCCAAATCACTTGGGATAGATTTTCAAGGTAACTGCTGATTACTATTATTCCCTATGGCTGTCTTTTATAAATTATAACCGTTCACCCTTGAATATTTTAGGGCCACGGACACAATTTTATTGGATGTTTGGGAAAAACAAATCTTGGTGATATTGCATAATTCACACTGATCTTCTCTTTGGTATAAAACGTGCATTCGAGAAAAGCGGATAAAATCGAACGCTTTTTTTTGTCACAGTCAAGCTGGCTGAGCGAGAAGATTAGTTTTTAAAAAAAAAGTATTGCACTAGCTCATCGGCTCAGCGGAGTGAATAAAATATGACTTAATGGCATAGAGTGATTGACCCTGTTTTCAGGCCCAAACACAGGAATGACACCGCCGGTTTTGCAAAAAGCCCCAGAAGCTGTGATGCGTTATAGGGCGAGACCTCAGTTCTTGTTTGTTCCAACTTCGCTATTTGCACACCTGAGAAATTATACGTTAAACGATTGCGGCTTTAGTATTTTGATAAGGAGTTGGAATAAATCGGAACTGTGAAATAGCTTGATAAGTGCCACAACCCATTTTAAACAAGTGTCAAAGTGTGCATTTGCTATACCTCTTATGCTTCCACACACTAAAAGATCTCCAGGTTTTGTTTTCTTCAGAAAATGGAGATAAAGCAAACAAGAACTAAGGTCGCGAGTGGCCCGAATCTATTGTGTTCCTCTGTTTTTGTTGTATGTACGCAATTTTTTTTGCGTCCCAGCGTGCCAGCCAGCTAGGGTTTATCCCACCCCGTCCATGGCACGCTGGCCCGAAAGGTACGAGCTGTGAGTGAGTTCCCTGTGACCTTGGCGTGGGAGAAATATCATCGGCTTCTTTTGTGTCTTGATTAGGGGGGAAAAAAAGTACGACGGTTGTAAGGTGAGGGTAACTGTCTTGGAATGGATGCAGCGCTCAGCCCGCTGGGGTAAGAGTACTGCTTTTGTCGGACATGTTGGAATCAGTGTAGGTGTACATGTATCAGGAAAATATATCTGTATATATGTATAATATATCTTGTCGTTGTTGAATGCTCTGTATGTATCTGTAGTCAGGCGTATTTCTGTTGTTTTCATTCTTTCTTTCTTTCTTTCTTTTCCCAGTTCTTTCTTTCGTCCTTCTTGCCCTCTTTTGACTGTCTTTCTTTCTTTCATTTTACTCTTGTAAGCTTCTGTTGAAATAGAGGATGCTTGAAACCATTGGTGCCGTGAAATGCAATACTGCCTTTGCCAGCGCCTTTGGCTGGGGTTTGATACGTTTCTTTTTTTGTTTTTATTGATTTAATTAAGAAGGGAGGTCCTTAAGGCATGTGCGTTGTTTATGAAACCTTTTTTTTTTGTGCAGTTCAGTTTGAAAGCAAAATCAATTTGCTTTACAGGCATTGAGATTGCCAGAAGACAAACTGGAAGCGAGTGGTGGGCCATGGGATGATATGTCATGGGGGGGGGGGTGGTGGGGGCAGTTAAATAGAATAAAAGTGAGTTTGAGCTTCGGTCATTGGCCTTTAAGGAGAAAAATTGACAGTTGATTGGATGGATGGATGAATGGATGGACGGACAAATGGAAGAATGAATTGATGGATTACATTGCCACATGCACTTATTCTGTTATTCTGCTTTCGACACTTTATAAGTGAGAACAAAACAGCGAAAGAGAAAGAGAGGGAGGGGGGGGGGAGGGGTGCAAATGGCCTATCGTCTCCGCCCTTCACCCACTTCTGTTTATGTGGTTCATGCTGTGGCCTGCTTAGTTCCTTCACCAAAACAGTAGTGTTTGGTATGAAATAGACACATCACGAATTTGAGGAATTGTGTGTGTCAGAACGTTTCAAGTTGTTATCTGATCTGCATGGCGATTTGTGGTCTTTTAGAAAATCGGTGTCCAATACACATCTGCGCTTGAAACTCTTGAAAATAGAAGGCTTCTGTCTTTTAAAACCATGCAGATGAAAATCACAGGGCCCGAAATTACTTACAGGATTTTCTTTTCTTTTTGGACGTGCGAAATTTGCAATTAGTACATTTAATTTCTTCTGCTGGGAGTCTTTTTTGTTTGTTTGTTCTTGTTTGTAACCCCCACTCCCCCCGCTTGTCCAGCCAGTTCTAATTTATCTCATACAAAGCCTATGCAGAGCACCTTGATCACATAAAGATAATGTTCATCATCTGGGACACATCATTTATTAGGTTGATTACAGTTACGTAACTTCTTCACCAATCGCTGGATATCACAGTAAATTAACTATGGAATGGTGATCGCATCTGGCAATTAATATTCAGGGAGATTGAAGACAATGTGCATATTAGCAGTTGTCGTCTCATAAAGTATAACTTTTCAAATATCACTATTTTGTGTGTAAATAGGTAATTAATAATTGAGGGAATCTCTTGGGCATGGAGATAGTGAGTGTTGGCGTAATGTACTTACCATCGATTTTCTGTAAAGCTTTGGGTATGGCGAGGTGACCTCCCATAAACTGTTATGTTGCTGATTCATGATAAACTTAATTGGAGTTAGATAACACTGAACCAATCTTATGAGGACTTTGGCAGAGAGGCGTCAATGACATCCGGGTTTCCTAGCTAGCAGTAGCAATGTGTTAATATACTTTCACTATTCTTTTTTGAAAAAGTTTTTACGGACGGTGACATTTGTTCCTGATTTTGTTGAACTTTATTGCGTTTGAAAACTGCCCGAAAGCTTTTAAAGGCGACATTTGCAGAAACAGTAGACCATGCGAGCTCGTTTTGTTACCAAATGGAGTAGAATTAACTGTCTTGAAAGTCAGTTAACTCTGAGGTCCCAAGGGTAGAAAGGAGGCAGATTCTGTTAACTGTCTGGATCAGTTTTTATTGTGGTTTCAGTGCCATATCGTTCCTTTACAACATTGTACAGAATGTGGGAGATTACGATGAGAAATGTGTGCCCTGCGAGATAGTTCCCGGTCGCTAAAGGTCAGACATAAGTGACGATCTGCACCCCAGGATGCTACGTATCTGAGGACTTGTGTGAGTACTTTAGTCCTGAATGGAACATCGCGCTCATTTATTGGGGTTTGGATGTTAAGTACCCATCCGTGTTTTAGCCGATCTAAACCACTGACTGCTTATTTGTCCGGCAGGTTAAAACAGAACTGAGGCAGCATCAAAGCCTCCCACTCCAGTACCTTTGCATCCTCTTCTTACTGTATGGCAAGGACCTTGTATTGAGGCAGGTGTGGGCAGTCTCTGTGCCTCTGCGGGCGGATGAAATATAGGAATTATCCATTTAAATACTGTGTTATATAGTTAGTAATAATTAGCTTGTATAGTGCTTAAATCCACAAAATATTATGACACTTACCTGTGCTCGTAGACGCCGGACCAAAAATAGAAACAGGGTTAGCAAAAGGTCAACTGACCATGTTCTCACCCACGCACACTAATAAAACTTAATCTGATCTCGTCCTTAAACCTCTGAGACCGAAATGGACATCATTCAGTTCCAGAGGAAACAGTCTTAAACAATTCAGTTTTGAGTCTATTTTTAAATGTGATGATATTCTCACTTTACCTGGTGTCAGCGCTGATGTTGTTGCGCAATTAATTTGCCTCAATCAATGAGTAACCCATGGTAGAAAGTCATAATTATGTGCTTGACTAGTTTTCAGGTTTAGGAGAAAACGGAATCTGGACCCAGAATAATAAAACGCCATGCGTGATCCGTCGTGAAACACTCCAAAATAAGGAAAACCCGTTCAAGGGGCCGGCTAAGTATAGGATTACAATATTTGCCTGTGGGCCAGT
Source organism: Onchidella celtica (assembly GCA_963931925.1). Taxonomy (NCBI): domain Eukaryota; kingdom Metazoa; phylum Mollusca; class Gastropoda; order Systellommatophora; family Onchidiidae; genus Onchidella; species Onchidella celtica. Next base: position 16,101,265 of record OZ007579.1, on the reverse strand, counting down.
CAAGAGCACTTCATGGGCCGGAGCTGGCTTGCAGGCTGTAGATTGCATACCCTTGATATGGAGATGGAAAAATAAGTCCAGTTAACCTGTGCAGTCACCACCACCTTTCTTCATCTTTTTGTTGGAATATTGCATTCATTAAGAAGATCTGACCCAGGAGTACTGACTGCGATGTGGTGAACGCCCCCTCGTATCAGGCTAATATCGGCTAAGAAATGAGACAGAACTCGTGACTTGCTGACAAAAGCATCTGGATAAATAGGTCAGTGTGATAACGTGCGTGGGTGAGTGAGTACATGGGAATACTTGCCGCTGGCGACATTGTTTCTGTGGTGAAACATTATTTTTATTTAAAGCGGACAAGACCCATCCAAGTGTCATTTGTATGCGTGACCATGTCGATCATAGAAAGCATTGGGTTTCAAAGTGATACCTTTCATGCACTGATCAGCACCTAGGGGACCACCTCTTTTTACGTCCAAAACCCCCCCCCCTCCACACACACACCTCTTAGAACCCCCGCCCCCACCCCCCAAACACGCACACATATCCTTAAAGTTCAGCATACATTGAAACAAATTACGTAATAATATGCGCACGCTGTTGCAACTTTCACCGGTGCATAATAATTTTATTATGAGCTTGCTTTTTGTTAAAGTTATAATATACCTTACAATCCGATCTGGGGAGAAATCGGACCTAATAATGCTCCCCAATGGTATCATTACTGTCACGAGTGGAGTGAGCGATAGTTAATAATTACGGGGGAAAAGGAGGAGAGTAAAATTAACGCACGTAGACAAGTAAGGAAAACGTGCATGCTATGAGTGGGGGGGTCTGAATGAGGCGAAAGCGCTATATTACTATCACTGCAAGTTAGAAGGTCCTACTGAACGGACGCTAGTAAGAGCCCAGCGGGCGAACATAAGGGGAGCAGTCGGAAGACGGATGAGAGTGTTTTTTCCAGTGATGACTGGTAGGTAGAACGTTGATTGATAATTATGATTGATGTAGTATATTATATTCGTCTATTACCATGATGTAAATAAGTATATGTGAGGAATGTGGAAGTCCTTGGTATTGGATATAGCAATGTGCGCCATGAGCGATAGATGAAAGTGAGTTCATGGATTTGTAGCACGAGTGAGTATTGTGTACTCCGATGGAGGTGTGTTACCGTAAGATGTTTGGTGAGTGAAAGGTGAACTATTGTGTGTACGCTTCATGGGTTGTAAGGAGAGGTGGAGTGAATAGAAATGGTAGGGTATTATACCAATGTAATGTTATTCTTGTAGGTGTCGGGGACGGGCTAAAGAGCCACCTCGGTGAGCACAGGGGATAGGCCAGCATAGGGCCGGAGGCCACACATAGGCCAAGAGTGAGGCTGTCGGTGCAGGACAGTAGAGGCACATAAAGTCGTGGCAGTCAGGCCACGGACAGGGACGTAGATATGAGCGTGAATGTGATAATGTACTATTGCCATGTTGATGGGCTATTGAAATGATAATGTGCTATTGCCATGTTGATGGGCTATTGAAATGATAATGTGCTATTGCCCTGCTGAGGTGTTAGTGGAATGCTAAGGTGTATGACAATAGGAAGGTGATGTTGAGAGACTGCGGTGCCAGTGAATTATTAATGTGCTATTAAGACCCTGAGGGGAGAGGCTGAGGCCGAAGTGCCTTTAGGAGTAACTACCGGGTTGTGGATCCGAGGAAGAGTGCATGTGAGAATAAGGCCGTTGTACGGCAGTTAAGTTCAATAATATAATGTATGTAATTGCGCTATTATCTGTATAATTATGTTTAAATAAATGTGTGAGTCTGATGGGTTGTTCTGTTAAGTGTTAAACTTGTTTGTTCGTGATTGTTGTCCTGTCATAAATTATTACATCTCCCAGTCTGGGATTTGTGACAATTACCAACAAGATTTTTTTCTTGAGGTTGAAATCCATTTACAAAATTGAAAATTGTGTTGTATTAAATTTGAATTCGGACACCTCAGATTTCGATGTGAGGAAGCGGCAGGCGTGGATTCTTGGGCTTGATAGAAACCTTTTGACATCTCCCTGGCTCTGTCAGCGCATTACATCGCCAAGCCTGTTATAAAAGTCTCTCTTCCTAATGGGTGTCATTGGCAAGCTGCTGCTTCAAGGATTCTCAGTTCTTTGTTCTTCAAAATGCCCTCTCAATTGCTTTGATTGTAATGGGTGCATTCTGTTTTTTGTCTCGAGGTAAATTTTTGTTATGGATGTGCGACGAAAAGTATTACAATGTGCAAATCTATAGTTTTATATTGTAATAATGTTTTCACATAGAATTATGTCTTGAAGACACCCTCTCTCATGGGATAAAGACATCAGATATTGTAGGCAGCGCCTGATTGTTATTTGGAGCGGACACATTTAGAGTGCTTGAGTCAAGTGTGAGAGGTCCGTGGTTCGAATCCCATTTGAGGCGTTCTTTGAAGTGGCATAATGATTGTGCTGAGCAAAGACCCCCAATTCTCGAACGGTAAGAAAAACAGCAACAACCGTTTCTTTGTAAATGGCAACAACAACAACAACAACAACAAAAGTAAACGGCCTTCCATAATCATGATTCTATTCAAAGAAATTCTAGACAAGGTCCATAAGGTTCAGCTCATTCTATATGTGTGACTAAGTGCCCACACTGCTCCTCGCTGACGCGCTGTTTGAGAATCCCTGAATTACTGTGACATCTCTCGAGCTCTGGCGTCCTGGGAAAAAAATGCATTCTTTAATCATGGTAACATTCAAACAGACTCTAGAAAAGGTCTATAACGTTCAGCACATTCTATTTGTATGTGTGACCAACTTGAGAATCCCTGAATCACGGTGACATCTCTCGAGCTCCGGCGTCGTGGGGAAAAAAAAAATGTCTGGTCTTTGGAAACAGTATCGAACTTGTCCAATCAGTGAGATCAACAAGTTCAACTGTCGGCCCACCTCTTCCTGTCTGCAGACAGACAAATCCCAGGTTTGGTATATTGAAATATTTTGCAGTATAGAGATGTTCTCACCAACGTGCATAGAGACGTATAATGCTCAAGTCAGGGAAATATATATTCAAATGTTGTGGGTGTTTTTGCGAAATTTAGTTGGTGATGCTGTTTTATCATAGACTTGAGGATTGGTTGTAGCTGTCTGTTGTGTTCAGTAGTAAGAATATAGTGTTCAGATATGGGTAAGTTTACTTATTTATTTATTTATTTATTTATTTATTTAAATAAATCTATTAGCTTATTATTTGTTCATTTATTTAGAATGTTCTTATTAGTGTATTTGTGGCTGTTCTCTAACATAGCATTTGTTATATATTGGTCCCGTGTTTCAGGCAAATCATGGTCAAAGGCCTTAGGTCTCGGATGGTGGCGCAATAAATTTTGTTTTTTGCTTGTCTTTTTCCCCCTCTTACACTTTCTCTCCATCCGTCCGACCTATTTTTCAGTTTTGTTTCGTTTATTGCTTTGACTGGAACAGAGTCATTTCGAGAAATTTGTCATTCTATTCACATGTTGCCTTATTTATTTTTTGGATGAACATTCAGAATGCACTGACATTCATAACCCCATTTGGACAAATAACAGTTCTTTCTTGAAATTAAATGCATTTTTTGAATGCGAAAGGGAACATTAGCCTGGCGTATTGAAATTTCAAATGGGCAATTTAGCGAGTCAGTGAGTTAATGGAAAGAGAAGGAGTGAACTGTTAATTGCATGAATTTAGAGGTGAGAGGATACAAGGAAATGTGAGGGGGGTGTGGGTGGAAAACAATAATGCGAGAATCACTTAATAAGATAATGCCGCTTGCAAATATATCGAAATCTATATGGAATAGCTGAAATGGAAGAGACTTGAAAAAGCAACGCTAAAGATAACGGAAGGCGTCGGCTCAATGCCATGCCAGTGTCCAACTTAACCCCAAAGCAAACTGTGTTAGAGCGCGTATTTTGTCTTCCGTTCAAAGAACAGTGAAACATGGGTCTGATTAGAGTGAGGCACCAAGAGAGATCTGAGGTTTTCCCAAGTCAAAGTGTGCAGGTAGAACACTTCTTGCTTGACGTCTCAGTTTTGGCTTTTTGTGTTTGTAATTTAGTCACGGTGTTGGACTAATCTCTTCGATTTCAACAAACACCAGGTTTAAATAATACTATAGTTTAAAAACCCATTTATTTCAAACGTATTTTGGCTACTGATGCAATTTCTGTTTCATGTCTAGTAAGTGGAGTGTGTGTGTGTGTGTGTGTGTGTTCTCGTGTGCATACGACCGTGCGCGTGTGGAATCGTGTCTGTGTGCATGTATGCATGATAGCATTGTATTGTTTTTCTCCCTGTAAAGCGCTCTGAGCCGCCAGGAAAAGCGGGCTATATGAATCTACCTTATTATTATTATTGTTATTATTAAAATCATTGTGATTATTGTTACTAGCCCAATTCCGCTGTTTCCCCGCCCAATCTGGGAACACTGAGAAACAAACGAAACACTTTGCCGATTGTGTTGATGTCTTTGTTTTCGCATCGTGATCCGATCCAAATTTTATTATTAGCGGCAGCTTCGTTGAGGAACATTTATAATCGGACCACCTTCTGCTCAGCTCAGTTGTGGCTCAATATCAACGAAAGTATTAAAAATAAAGTGAACAGCGAGACCTTTTGAAATATAATTATGCACGCACGCACACCTTTACCTCTTTCTAAGCGTAATCTGATATTTTGTAGAACTTAGGGATTAGCGGTTAAAAAACCTTTCGTGATTACATGGAAGGCCTTACTTCCTTTATAATACAATTATTATTATTAACAGAAATCGACGTTATCATTTCTTCGCACCTCAGAACTAATATGCTTCAACGACGTTTTTGTACGGTAAGATGTAGAGGATGCTCTTTAATTTTTCACCGCTGTAGTTTGCCATGCAAACTATACACCAAGAGCTAGGAAGTACATGATTTTTCTAAAAAGAATGTGACCTCAAGCTCAGTCTCATTTTAAAAGCAGGAGCTCAACAATTTGCGAATTCAAGATACTCCGATTGGTAATGGTTTACCATTTCATAAAGGTCCTTACACCCAATTGATAGACTATTTCCTATAGGTCCTTACACCTTATTTGATATGTGAATTCCAGGTTTTTGTCGGAAAGTCCTTACACGTCAAATCATGCATGCGATTTGATAAGGATCACTATGTAAAGATTGGTAGGTTTTGAACGCGATAATCAGAGAAATAAGAAAGAAGATGTCATTTCATATATGTGAGTGTGCATGAGAAAACCCGGTATAAGTCGGCAACATGACATTTTGAGTTCTGTACATATAACAAAAGACAAGACATTTGTGATAAATTGAAGACAATGACCCCCCTAAAACAAGATTTTGAGAAAATGGCATTTAATCGTATTAGTGGCCATAGCTAATTGACCAAGTAATATTGGAGTGATTGCTGTTAGGAGACCGTAGTCTAATAACTAAGCAGTTATAGAGATCATAGTGAGTAGTGTTCACTGCTCATCTACAGTTTACCCTGTAACATGCCACGGTCCCCTAGCAACAGCCGAGTCGGAAGTTTTTTGGACCTTGTTAGGAGGCCGTAGTCTAATTACAAAGCCGTTATAGAGATCATAGTGAGTAGTGTTAACTGCTCGTCTACAGTTTACCCTGTAACATGCCACGGTCCCCTAAACAACAGCCAAGTTGGAGGTTTGTGTCGGACCCATTATTTTCACTTCAAAGCCGTTTTTCTCAAAATCAGCTCTGCCGACTTATACCGGGTTTTCTCATGCACACTCACATATGTCAGAAATCTATCATAGACTTGCACTTCTAAGCTGTTTATTGCACTATGACACTAATTTCTTCACTCAGAACCGCCATGAATTGTTACCAGCACTCTTCACCTGAGATCTTAAACCAGGTCAGCTCATTACAGTACTAATCGATTTTTGTTTGGGTGCATAATCGATGGTATTCTTAGGGCATTCTTGGTTGTAACAGGAGCGTGAGACAGTGAGTGGAATGTGCCTGGGAGCCGTCGAACGTAATTTGCTGAGATGGAAAAATTAGTACCAGTTGGCGAGGGGGCCGGGGGTGGACTGAGTTTGGGTTTTATGGGTCGTCAGTTCGGTACCGTTTTTTTTTTTTTTAATGTGCAAGTCACGCTTTACCGATTACAAGCTTTGTCGTTAAAGCATGAAAGGTGCAAAATGGCGTAAAACGGTGTGCGGTCCATCAAAAATGCAAAATGTATGTACGCCTTAATGAAACTGGAAATGTCTCAAAGAAATTAAAACAAATGTTTTAATGGGGCCGCAAAGAAAGGTAAGACAATGCTTAATGTTGGAATCCATTTTGCTGTGTAGTCCAGTTTTTCTTTAAATTGTTACTAGCACATTGGGTCTACTAAATGCAAAGAGAGTGGTGGAAGAGAGGGAAAGTTCCCAAACGCTTTGAGAGCACTGAGTTCAGTTTTGCCATATTTTCTAATCAACTTTATGTCATGGATTTGTTACAAAGACATTGCCGACAGTAATGGTAAGGAGCATTCGTGTAATATAGATGTGTATCTAATCGTGTATTTCTGTGCAGTTTTCTGTGAATTCGAAAAAGTGCCTGCAAATACCGGAAATTGACTGTGAAGTTAAATTTTAAAAAATAGTTAGTGGCAAAATTCTCAAATTTGGCACTCTAAGGCGCTAATGGGTTTGCACTGGCCAGAGTTAATGGACATAAGTTGCACTGTGATCGGGTTACATTATCGAAGCCTAATTGGGTTACCGCACAATCCATTCATTCATCGTGCGGCCCCCGTCACAGGCGTCATTGGCTTTACGAGTGCAAATATTCTTCTTGACAAAGCCCTTTCTTTTTTTTTTTTTTTGTCAACCCCCGACCCACGCGGAAATGGTGGTCAATGTTTACCTTATTACCTCCATACCTCGAAAAAAAAAATGTATACAAAAAAGTCATAATTGGGCTTTGCTAGGAGTGGTCTCTCTCACCTTTCTCTCTCCCTCTTCCCCCCTTCCTCTTTTTCCTTGTCATCCCCCCGTCTCTCTCTCAACCCCCTCCCCTCCTCAACGCCCATCATCCGTCTCTCTCTCTCTTTCTTTCTCTTTCCCTCTCTCTCTCCTCCCCCCCCCCCTCTCTCTCTGACTTCCTGTGAAGCTAATCTGTAAACTATTGATACCCCGCCCGTGTCAGATGTGACTAGTAGGAGCGGGTAACACAACAGATAGGGCCAATTATGATGTCGCAATAAGACAGAAACATGAAGTCAATAGCATATTGTTACCCTGATATCCGCGCCGCTCAGTTAGAAATCTATTGCGCAGATAGCAACATTAAAAAATGTAAACTAGTTGTTTAGTATCGCATGTCCAAGCCTCCATCCAAATGCCCGACGAGTTACAAATTGATGGTTCTTGTGTCGCTGGGCATGTTTTCGAATCAAATATGGTTTAGGACAGGGCTCCCCCAAACTGGCTATCGATTTCTCTTTAGAATCGTCGTTCCTTGACAGTAACGACAAATGCCCAAAATGGAGCAGTTCTGCACAGTATAACTAGGTCCTAAATTGCAGGTGGGAGCAAACTAAATATCAGTGAAAGGCCCCAAACTGTTCTGATCATCGACCATGATTGGAATTGTCGTACTTAGGTAGCAATGGAAAATGCCCAAAATAGCTAATTTCTAAATTACTGGTGAGACCAAAATTTGATACAAATGAAAGGTGCTTGACTGTTTTTGATTATCGATTCCCGCTAGAATTGTTGTTCCTTGGTAGTAACGAAGAATACCCAAACAGCCATTCTGCTCAGTAAAGTGAGGTATAAAGATACGAGTGGGAGAAAAAAAAAAAAAGAGAACAGAAACCCAATAATAAATCAGGAGTTAGGCTGGGGACACTTTGAGTCCAAAGTCTGTTTTCGGTTTTAGAGCGAGATGTGAACTACGCATTGGCTGGACCGATACAAGCAAGGCCTCACTTAAACTAGTTCGTGTTCGTCAAAACTATCTTGCATGAGCCGGGGGAAAGAGGGACTTCGCGCACCGGGCCAAGATCCACACAAAACTGATTCGATTCAGGCCGCTAACAGCTCCATTTGGGAAGACATAAGGTAGTAGTACACAGGTGCGAGAACATAGATTTCATGATACAAGAGCACTATGACGAATTCAGAAAATGTGAAGAGCCTATCCTTAGAAAGCAACAAAAAAAAATAAAAAAAATCGATTCTCCAGAATACTTGTTTTTCAAATTATTATTATTAATATTGATGTTGATGTTGTTATAAGCGTCATTATTATGATAAATTTCAGGAAGGTTAAAAAACTTAACAACGACAGGGAGAAAAAAAAAAAAAGGTACCGATTGTTATAGATTGGCCTGTCGAACTGACAGGGAAAATGCGTTTGTTGTGTGTCCTGTTACCTTTTGTAGTGGGTATTGAATTTTCCCGGGCAAAATCCCTTTCATGCTGCAGGCCGGGTATTACTTTGCATTGTACAAGAAAGAAAGCTGGAGTGAATGGAAGTCTAGTTGGCAGTATTAACCCTCGCAAATAATAGATATTATGATGGAAATTCTCTTATGTTATTCTTACATATATTCAAATGTTCAGTATTTTTGAATATGGAAATGCTGATGGCTGCATCGCAACTGGTTTGCTGTGGTCGTAGTGGTGTAACACTACTACTTTGGAGGAGATAGTCCTTCGTTTCAGAAAGAAAAAAAATCAGGCTTGTATCGAAAATATCTACTGACTGTCTGGGATGCCTTCCTTAAGTATCTTTTATACAGCATGAAAGGGTATTATTTATATGTAATTGTAAGTACCTGAGAAAGAGAGAGAGGGGGAGAGAGAGAGAGAGAGAAAGAAAGAAACAGAGAGAGAGAGAAAGAAAGAAAAAGAGAAAGAGAGAGAGAAAGAAACAGAAAGTTGTTACCATCCCCCCATCCCTTCCCCACTCCATTTTCCCCTCCCATCCTCTCTATTTTCGCACCCCCCCCCCCAATCTCTTCCTGCCCCAACCCCCTTTCCCCCCCCCCCCCCCCCCCTCTCTGTCTCTTTCTCTCTGGGTTGACTTCGAAGACAGGCGCTGTATAACATTAATGTACCCCATTATTACAGGCTGTATTATTACTGTGCCCCCCCCCCCCCCCGGGGCGTAATGCATGCCAAAATATCGTGGGCTTTTAGGGGCATGTTTGTGTAAATTGAAGGTGCTCGGACCCACGGCAAATACGTCGAATTTTGCGAACATTTCTAAATAATAATGAATTGTGCAAGGAAAAAAATGAACTGTTTTTTCTTCTTTTTAAAATTTTGTACCGTACCCAAAAATACAAAGCGGGTCAAATGTAATCAGTGAGTCATTGACTTCTTAACATGTTAACTCATGATGAGTCACCCTTTACTGTAGTTCATACGTAACATAAACACACATGTGTGTATAATAACGGGTTCTGAGGCATGCATTTCAAAGGAACGATAGCGAGACTTCAAAGAAATGCAAAAAAGAGAAATTGGTCCGAAAATAAGTTTGTTTTTTTTACATGTCCCGCATGTTGCACGCCAGCTCGTCGCATTTACAAGTAAAATGAAATCTCTGTCGAGAACAGCCGGCTTCGTCAGATTGAGTGGCATTTTCTCAAAGAGGTTTGAACAGAAGGGGGGGGGGGGATTTCTTATTGCAGACCTGCCAACTGTCCCCTAGTTTGCAGGACTCCTCTGTATTTAGGGTGTGGAAGGGACGTGGGAAATCATTCTTTTACAAACAAGCAATTCCTATCAGGTTTAAGGAATAAAGGGCTGTCTAGTAAGGCGCAAGACAATAATAGTGACAGTAAATGCATCACAGAACACATTATGCGACCTTTGACGTCTCTGACGCTGTTTTGTATTGTGTTGGCTTTTCTACGGAAATCATAATTAATGGACAGCTTCAGTTTTCCATTGTAAGGCAAGGGTTTAGGTGTGCCCCTTTGGGTGTCCCTTATTGAAATGGTGGTTAAGTTGGTAGGTGTGTTATTCAGCTGAAGGCAGCACTCCGTTCTCCCCCCGGTCTGTCCTCCTGTCTATTGCTCTGCAGAGGTTTTCATTTTGTATTTGTTTGTATTTCTATTTGTATAACTCTTTAATCCCATTTGGGAAATTTTGCCTTTGTGCCATTGCACCCCAGTTACAACTGGAGCAGGCACGTCGTCGCCACAGTGCAGCGCCGGTCGGCGTTTTTTTTTTTTTTTGTGGTGGGGGGATGAGGGGGAGTGGGTGGTAGGGATGAATTTTATTTAATTTTGCCCGGGCAGCGGCCTGTTCGGCCTGCTCTTTACGATTTCCAACTGCCAAGGTATCTTTAACGTGCGCAACGTGCACACGGGCCCTCCGAATTTTTTCGTCCTTATCCGAGAAGACTAGGTACTCGATCCTACCCCTCAATAGGATCAGGGACATGAAAATATGAGAAAAATCCCAAACTTCCAACATGCCTGCACCGGCCGGGTTTAGAACCCGGGACCCTTGGCATGAGAGGCGAGCACCTTGCCTCTAGACCACCTTGTCCATTTTGCATGCTTGGTGTATTTATGAATGTTATGTCAACATTTTGTTTCCATTGGGTATGACAATTAGTACATGTATTATATATCTGCTAGGCACCCTCAGATTTTTAATTTTCCTGCTCGCGCCCCTTGCACGGGCACACACACACACAACAGAGAGAGAGAGAGAGACAGAGAGAGAGAGAGAGAGAGAGAGAGAGAGAGAGAGAGAGAGAGAGAGAGAGAGAGAGAGAGAGAGAGAGAGAGAGAGAGAGAGATGGTGAACTCACACATCAGTTTGTCGAGCATATGAAGGCACCGTGTGTACGTTTTAAATTGAAGATGAGAATAGCATATGGCTTAACAATACTGAAATAGCTCAGATTATTACTTGTATTTTACTGAATTATATCTTAAGAATTAAGAAATGAAATGATAATTGTAATCCGGGACAAAAAAATAAATCCTGGAATGAAATTTTGTAATTCCCCTGAGGATTCTAAGGCCCTAAATTGTTACTTACCTTGTGCTTAAAACCGGGTCTGCGGCACTGAATGTTGCAATGTCATGAACTTTCCCTTGTGGTTAGATTTAAATTTCACAAAACATTGCGCAATATAAAATGTCAAGCGAAGGGGATTTGAAGTGCTATCGCCACGCTCTGGTTATCAAACATAGAAAAGCCGTTCTATGGGCATGTTTTTATGATCCCTAGTAAACTTTAAAACACCTGCTGGGTTTTAGACCCCTCAAAGGAACTAGTACTTGAAATGCAAGTTAATGTTCAGTTCCTTTTGAAATTTCTGTGGGCGAGTTACCGATTATTTTGTGAATATTTTTCTTTTAAAGATCGGCCCATGAAAAACTATAGTAGATGAGATTTGGTTTAATCGGCTGTTGTTTTTGTCATAGCGTTTAGGCTTTTGATGGGTTTTCTGTCTTTAATCAAATGCGGCACGGTGGTATATTGTTTTACAATATGGAATCCCCAGAGATCCGTGTACTGCTTACAGTGTACCAAATAGGACCTATATCGAAAATATCTACTGATTGGCATGACTCACCTAAGTATGTTTTGTACAGCATGAAAGTGTATTAGCTATTACATGTAATTGGATTCCCAGTCGCCTTGCAGGTTGTCCACCCATCCATCCATCCATCCATCGATTCCTCCATTCATCCATCCATTCATCCACCCACCCATCCATCCATCCATCGATTCCTCCATTCATCCATCCATCCATCCATCCACCCATCCATCCATCCATCCATCCATCCATCCACCCACCCATCCAGCCAATGTCTATCTGTCTATCTGTCCGTCTGTCTGTCTGTCTGCCTGCCTATCTATCTATTGATGTCTGTCTGCCCATTCATTTGTATCTGCTGTTTATTTAAGTGTATTTCTGCTTGAGCACCCCGTAGGCCGTCTGTCCGCCTGTAAATTACATATTCTACTGTGCATAGCGTCTGCCCAACGTACGTAAATTTTGTCAGTGGAAGAGACCTGAAGAACGAGACCTGATAATTGCATTCAAATCTGATTGAACGAGTCACGCAGACAATTACGCCACCGCCACCTCCCGCCGCACAGATGACTCCGGAGAGAGAGAGAGACAGAGAGAGGGAGATAGAGAGAGAGATAGACTAGAGAGAGAGAGAGAGAGCGAGAATATTTGAGACGCAGCAACAGAAAGAGAACCTGGAACAGCACTGAGTCAGGGTTGAGATAAACCAATTTATCCGTAAATCTAATCCAGTCCATGAATTGTAAATTGCTTCCTTTCCCGTTATATTGGCTTTGTACTCCGTCACCCCAGCTTACAACTGGTCTATGTCCGCTTTGCCCAAACCTAGGGTCCATGTTATCAATCAATAGACGTTAGTCGACATCAGAATGTAATATAATATTATCTCCAAATAATTGATTTCAAGTCTGCACGTAGTCCACAAGTTGAACCATAATACTAAACGGTTCAGTATTTCTTGTTTAGATGGGCTGTAACTTTGGAGCCAGAATTCTCGAAAGTCCTATACAGGGAGATAGATCACTTGTGTACCGGGAGCGACGACGTGTGGCAAGGCAAAGCTTAGAGAAGGAATGAAATGGCAGGAGACGCCCATATTTCTTATCCCCTCTCGGGGTTTCTCGGTTTATATAGCGCGGGGCATCAGGAACTTGATTCTTGATTCCAAATTTCACGGATATTATACAGACTGGTTTCCAGTATTTTGAGAAGAAAACAAGAAAAAAAAAGGCGTTTCCAGAATGAGGCTCTTTTTTCAAGAGTGAACTTATGTGGAGGGAATAGAAGAAATAAACAAATCAGGGAGTCTGCATCAGGGTATAGATCTATATATTATTATTCTTTTCTTTGGGCAAACAGTCTGCCTCACAATGCATTTGTAAACAAGACACGTCTCTATTCTGTCTGTCTGTCTCGCCCCCTAACCCCTCCTCTCTCTCTCTCTCTCTCTCTCTCTCTCTCTCTCTCTCTCTCTCTCTCTCTCTCTCTCTCTCTCTCTCTCTCTCTCCTCTCTCTCTCTCTCTCTCTCTCTCTCTCTCTCTCTCTCTCTCTCTCTCTCTCTCTCTCTCTCTCTCTCTCTCTCTCTCTCTCTCTCTTTCTGTCTTTCTCTTTCTCTCATATTATTTGACTGACTGACAATTTTTTTCATTTACCTTTTGTGAATAAGATTAAGAGTTTAATTTTAAGAACATGTTTCTCTCCCCCCCCCCCCCACCCCATACACACACACGTATCCCAAAGTATAACTAACGTACATGGTCTTTTGTTTTCATGCTTTCCACCCCCACCCCCTGCTCCTTCCACCCGGTGCATTTCTTAACAGTTACGCGAGAAAGGCTTTGCTCCCAGCAGTATATCAAAATATCCAAATCTTAGAGGAAATATCGCGTTTCCTCTGAAGAAATCCATAGGTGGAGATCCCAGCGTCTTATATAAAGTGTTACTTGCGCGCCCACTTCAAAGATATTCCAGCCCCTAGAATTGGTTGTCAGCGATAATATGTTTGTATAATTAAGTGACCCCCGTTTATTGGAAAGTGGTGATGCTGGCATAAATATTCATGGGACAGAATCGATTCAAATAATTTCGGTCAGCATTTTCTTTTCCCCGTTTCAACTCCCTGCCCTAAACATACACATACATAGTTACGCTCGCAAAACTTTTTTCTTTTACGGTGTTGGGCCATATGGTTTTATTCACACAGGGTAGTGTATAGGAAACTGTTTCGTATCAATGCTAACATTAATGAGCAAGGATAGGTTAACGGGTTAGGATCACATTTGGGGGCGCCGGCTACATTACTTTTAACTCTTTTTTTTGGCGAAATGGCCACGGTATTTATTTATTCATTTATTTATTTTTGAAATTGACTACAAATTTGTTACAGTAATTGTGAGTATTTTGGCTGCACCTAATGATCCAAATGACCCCTGTCTTTTTTTTGGGGGGGGGGGGTTGTGAAGGTTGGGGGCGTTGAGGTTATATTAATGCTAATATTGACGAGCCACACGCACGGAGAGCGAACAGCGTCAAGTCCACCTGCAAGAGTTGCAATTGATACGTTGTAATTCTCGATTTGGAAAAGCGCCACCGAGCACTGATCAGACTGTCCAAACACTTCGACACATTTCTGTCACACTGTTTGGACACCTCAGTGCAGATTATCGAACTGGCACCATGGTACCAGCGACCGCAGACAACAGAGTCCTGAATACCAACGCCTGTTCCAACCACGCATAGTTTGCACGAAAGGGGCTTAGTGTTGGTAAGCTTTGATCTTTTTTCTGGGGATTAAAGGAAGGATGTTAGGTCTTTGCCACAGGAGTGAACTCGGAACCTGATACAGTAATTTGCCCTGTGGACCACCAGCTCACAATGTACGTACGGTCGAGGGGTTTCCAACCTACCGGGGGCCTGGGGCCCCATAGGACTTGGAAGTTTCAGTCTGTAGACGGTTTTCAGTTTGTGAGAAATTAGGAAATCCAGTTCAGTACTAAATGGGTCCGAATGAAGGAATGTTGTACTTTTCTGTTGTTGTCGTTTTTGATTTTATGTTTAACTTGACACGGGCAATGAAACGTTATGCTTCAGGACAGTCTTTCATTATCTATCAGGAAGAATATTTCTTTCGTCTCTCAAACAACGACAACAACAAAACAAAACTGTATCAATGGTATATAGAAATAATGACAACTGTCCCCACCAAAGCACTTTTTGATTGTGTTTATATTGTTCCAGGCTGGTATCTCTAATTCTTCTGTAGAAAAAGTTGCCCATCATGAGGAAGGAAGCATACTGCATGCTCAACACTTCCACATAATGACTTAGTTTATCAACTGATTCACCCCCAACTAGTTTCTTTCAGAGAATAAGAGTTCTCATACTGCCCTTTTTGAAAGCTGGGGATACTATTAGTAATGTGGCTGCATAAGAACGTTAATAAAATTGAGTAAATGCCAAATTACTAGAAATTTAAGAAAAAAATATTTTACAGTGTGATTTTCATACACTATTATTTTGAAGCGAGTGTGTTTTGGATGAACCGGTCACAGCGGCTTATGGTAGTGTCAGTCAATTTCAGCGATATTTGCCAGTCTGCTATGTGGAGGCAGGCGATGTTTTGTTGTCCCTGTCAGATGCAAAACAACAACAGCAACAGAGAATGAATACCGAAGGAAAACAAACTACAGCCGTAGTGTGGTATCTCTCTGTATCCCTGAGATTTGATCGCGCCATCGTCATCTCTTGACAAATCATGAAACTGTCCACAAAATGGAAGGCGTTGATTACAAAGACGTCGGTTGCTCAGACAAAGACTTTGGCGCCTGTCGCTGCTGTCTGTGATCAATTTGTTTTGCTGTCGCCTGTGACAAGTTATCGTGGAGACAAGGCCTGGGAGTGGAAGTGCAGTCTGAAGAGTTTGTTGATCGCTGGATAACTTGTTACTCCAGAAATGTGTCTGTTTACTCCAGTTCTGCTCGGCCTCTCTGTTTAATTTGTCAAAGATGATAAGATATTCGGCTTTCCTGCGCAGTCCTGCATTTTCAGGAATTACTGGGGGGAAAAAGACAACGGAAAGGCCTCGGGAATAATGTATTAGCTCTGGAAAATCCTTTGGAATTCTCCTGGGATTTGAAAAAAAAAATGGAAGTGAAGGATAAAAATCTGAACAAAAATGAAGGGATAATTTTTTATTTTTTTTCTCATTTCCTTGCATTTCAATAGCCTTCAGATTTGAGCCATTGCAGCCATCGGTACGGAATCTAACTGTTTTGACAATCACGCAATGCACCCGGCGCGCACATTAGTCGTTACTCTTGATGCCACTACCACCCGTTTTCTTCGTCCATTTTTGCATCCAAAGTTCCTCTAGGCATGACACTTAATCCGATTCTTTACTGGCGTCAGCTGTTGGTTTCCCCATTCTCTCTCTCTTTTTCTCTCCCTCTGTCTCTCTCTGTCTCTGTCTCTGTCTCTCTCTCTCTCTCTCTCTCTCTCTCTCTCTCTCTCTCTCTCTCTCTCTCTCTCTCTCTCTCTCTCTCTCTCTCTCTCTCTCACTCCGTGCCCAGCCTCCATCTCGCCGTGCCCACACTTATTATTATTTTCATTTCCAGCGTCGCCTACATGAAACAAACTCAGACAAGCATCGCTCAGGATAAAAGTACTTGTCAGTCTACGTCATCTCCTGGGAGTTTTCCCTCTTAGTTCCCTCTTTTTTCATTATCGTGAATTAGTGGCTCCTCTCGTCCAGAGCAAATCAATCACACGAGTGAGTTACTGCTGTAGAGTTCACCGCCGTCCTCTGTTCCATCACTCATCTCTCTCTCTCTCTCTCTCTCTCTCTCTCTCTCTCTCTCTCTTTCTTTCTCACTCACTCACTCTCTCTTCTTCCCTCACTCACTCACTCACTCACTCACTCATTCACTCACTCACTCACTCACTCACTCACTCACTCTCTCACCCACCCACTCTCATACTCTTTTCTCTCTCTCTGTCTCTGTGTCTGTCTCTGTCTGCCTGTTTCTCTCTCTCTTTCTCTCTCTCTCACTCTCTCTCTCTCTCTCTGTGTCACCAAAGCCTAGAGAGTGTCGGGCAGTAATTATTTGTACGTGGAAGTATCAAAGGTCGAGAACTCCCCTCGCGTTAATCACTAAACGTTCTAGCCGTCGGACAATGTAACCAAAAATTTACCTCCCCTGTGCCAACCCCACGTCGCTTAATAGAATTTACACGGCTGGTTTCGACGGGATGGCCTGCATGGCTGAGAATGTCACAATGTCAACCCGTCCAGAGAGTTATGCTGGAGCCCAGAAGGTCAGATTTGCCGGCTGATAGAACTCTCACGTGCAGTGGATTTCTTTGCACCGCTTTTAGTGTATGTGTGTGTAAGGGTGTGTTTATGTTGGAGGAGGGCAGAGGGTCGGACCAGCCACGCGTTAACAAGACAGAACTGAATTCTGCAACGGTGAGCCGCCCTCTACAAAGGGAATTCAAAATGTGGCAAATGGAAATCGTTGTATGTGGCAAAGAATGTCCCTTAACAACAGCCGGCAAAGAGAGGAGTCACCCATGAAATACACATGATAGGTGGAGGAGGGGGATAGAGTAGGGTTTGCCCTCAGCGTAAGAATAACGTAGTAGTATATTTGGGGGGGTGGGGGGTGTCTGTGGCGAGCACGTGTACACCTGTCAAAGATAGCACTGAATTGAAACGTTAGATTTTGGTTATATATATTTTATTCTATTATCATTTCTGTCTAGTACAAAATTTAATTAAGTTGCCAGATTATAATAAAAGTTATGTTTCCAATGAACCAATCAAATGATCCATACAAAATGGCGCTTGAAATTTCAAAACACCAAGGCCTTTTCAATATAGTCAAAATGCCCCCCCCCCCCACTAGTGTGGAAAAGGGAGTGGGAGGGGGGGTGAGAAGAGAAATCACCCTTCAATGCTGAGTGTTCTCTATTTAGTCATTGGCTTCTGCTGTCTGGGGATAAAAAAAAAAAAAAAAAGGAAAAAAAAATGTTTGTTAATTTGACAAGAGTTTCCAGTTAGCGGAACTTGTGTTCCACATCCCTTCCTGTCTTGTTTCCGATTCCTGGGAGTCCTTTGTCTTGTACCTGTCCTACCTCATTCTCTTTCATCCGCTGTAACGGTTGGTTGGTGGGCGATTCTGGTAGGGTCTCGTTCTGTCCTGTCATTCTGTGGTGTTCTTCCATGGTCTTGTCTTTTTTTTTCCTAGCACAATGTGTGACTGTTCTGGTATCGACGTGCTGTCTCCAAATTCAAACTCATCCCTTGTAACTGTGTTTCGTATCAGCAATGCTAACATTAATGAGCAAAGTTAAGACTTAGGCTTTGGCGCTCATCAGGCCGATTATGATTAGCCGTCAAGTTGTGTGATGACATCACGACTTGAAGTTTCAATAAGATCCATCCAGCGGACGTGTTCCTTGGTGACGTTCACAGTATTGGGGTTCAGTGAGATCCAACTAGAGCTAGAGGAGTAGTTGGATGGTGAAGTAATGACATCATAGAGATACTCATAATACCCCCTAGAGAGAGCGCGCTCTCTTCGCGGCTGGGTGGGCTCGCGACCTTCCTAGACACAGCGAGCGACGCCATCTTACGGGCAAGATTGGTGGTACATGTATTAATTTCTTGGTGCGGAACCAAACTTCCGCGTTCAGTAGGCGCGTCAAAATGGTGTCATTCAAAATTGTAGCTATGCTGAAGTGTATTGAAATATACTTACGAATTGTCACGATCACGTGCGTGAAGATGGTCACGACCACGTGTGTGATGAGTACCTAACTTATTTACCTTTCAAACCCAGCTAACAAGCCAAGCAAGCAGACCAGCGATCAACGGACACATGGAGTGAGATTTAAATTAAACGATATTTAATTATAAATGCATGACAAAACTTATGTCAAAACATTCAACTCATGATAATCACATACATAATCACAAAAACAGAGATACTTCAAATTTACTCTTGGGGATCATGGCTATTATCTATTCCCCGTTTCACATTTAGATCTAATCCCTCTGTCTATAAACTTAACTACGTATACTTAATAGTCTCTGTCAACAGCTGCCCTCCTCGTTGATGCAGTTTCACTTCTCCAGAGTTCACACGATCCTTTCTAGATCTTTAATTTCGACGATAAAAGGGGAAACAGACGCCCCTGGCTTCACACAAATAAGAACACACAGTTCACACCCGCCATCGTAGATTACTTGTTCCTTGAGGGGTTCTCGACATCCCGTCCTCAAGACTCTTCAACTTGCAAACACACTGCGCACCGACGGTTCACACCCGCCATCGTAGATTCACGAGCTTCTGATGGGTTCCCATCCTATCATCAGAACTCCTCAACTTCTGGTCCCCATGGCACGACCTTCCACTTGTCGCCCGGACCGATAAATTCTTCTTATTGGGAAATCCAATGTGAACATCATGGATCCCCCACACACCTAACACTTCTGGTCCCCACTGGCACGACCTTCCACTTGTCGCCCGGACCGATAAAAAATTCTGCGTCTTCCTTTAGGAATGAATAACTTGGGAACCTTCATAGATTCCTCACATACATAACACCCCTGGTCCCCATGGCACGACCTTCCACCTGTCGCCCGGACCACTTCTCGCTGCGTCTTCCTCTAGGAACGAATAATTTGGGAACCACTTGTGTCGAGCTTCTCCTCTACTTATACTCCCGAGGTCTTTGCACACGCGACTAGTTTAAAGCGAGTCGTGTGTATCTATCCACGCTCGTCAACAATGTTAAAAACCGTGTTTTCCCCTGCTAAGCTCACCCCCCTAGACTCGTGGCGCACAAGGCCACCGACCTTCCTCGTGATAGTAATCTTTCATGCTAGTCAACAACTTAAAAAAACTCCCCTTCTCCCCTACCAAGTTTACCCCCTCTATACTCGTGGCGTACAAGGTCATCAACCTTAATCGTGAATGTAGAATCCTTTGAAGCTCTGTTGGAGCAATTTATAATGCAACAGTTCTGCACAATGACTGCTTTCTTTTCTTGTAACTCAAGATCTATGTCACAGGTCAGAGTCAGCGCATCGATCGACTTGCCCGTAAGATGGCGGCGCTCTGTTATTCTTAGAGGGCCGCGTCACGTGATCTCGCTGTAGGCCATTGAATGACATTAAGTTTCATTAAGATCCAACCGGTTGCCTGGTGCGCCGAGTCTTATCGAAGCTCTAGCGTCATGGCGTCACCATCTAGCTACTCGAACAATCAAAATTGGCGAGTGCGGGCCTATGCAAGGGCCAAACTTGCATTGACATTTTTCTATTCTTCCTGAAGTCAGGCCTAACTCTGTCATGTCAACAAATGTTTTGTTGTTGTTTTTTTTTTATAGGTAGTGACATACAGAAAGGAGGGCAGAGGAGGCGAGGACCCCGGGCACCCATTTTAGGGGCCATCCAACCAAAGAATGAAATTAAAATTTAAGTTTTTTTTGACAAATTATCGCATTTAATTTCCTTGTACAGCTGCCTTATAGTCCCACATCTAATTTTACATATTAAAATGTTTTCCGTTCGTACATTTCTCAGTACTAGGCACTGTACTTGAGTTGTGGGGCATACAGTCAAGGAGTTGACCCCAGGCATCATCAAAGCTATACCTCTGCACGCCACTGCGTGCCAACCCGTATCCACATTAACAACTAGAACAACTGACACCATGCGATAAATATTTTAGCTTGATTAATACACTTAGTTTTTGTAGGCCTTTCTGATCATAATGAAAAATGAGACAGGCTAATACGTTATTGTTAGGACATTGACCTTAGAGGACCGTGGCAGAAGATCGTGGTTTGCGAATGTTTTTTTGGATAATGTATTTCCCATTCAGACTTATAGAATAATGCAGGAAATCAGTAGTTCGTTTATGTTTAGAAATTGTGATGGGAATACATGTATAACTTATCGTAAAAATGTTCCACTTTGAATCATACCATTTAATACCTTAATTTTTGTTTGTTTTATTTCCACTTTCTGACAAACTGAAAATCTTTTAGTATGTAGGAGAGATGCAACAAATGCACACCTTGACACTTGTTTACGATGCGTTAGTGCTCTTATCAAACTGTTTTACAGTTCCGAGATATTAAAATTTCTGATCATAATGCTAAAGCTGTTTGACATTTAACTTCTCAGTTGTGCAAAGGGGTTGGAACAAACAAGGAGAAAGGTCGTGATAATAACCTAATGTGATGCTGGATAAAAATGTGCAACTACGCCGTCCTCTGTCATAGTCTCAGATTTTCTTTCGTCCTCTCACTGTCTCCTGATCCCCCAGCTTCCCCGACACCCACAATCTCAGGACCCTCATGCCACACCCAAATCTCTCTTTCTCGCCCCTCCATTACCAAAACCCTTGCCCTCCAGCACTTTGATCACTGTATAGAAAGACGAAACCCTTGGGCCTGCTGAGGAAACCTAGTTTGGTTTTGCGATCGATGGCGTGGCGTGCTCTCATTGGTTGGCCGGACGTGATTTACTGATTGACCAGCGGTCAGGCTCATGGGAGATAAGATTTGGTTGGTCACATCCCCATGCGATACCCGTTGTTTTTTTTTTCTGTTTTACTTTCAATCCTTCATTTTGCCCTCAAGTTTGTCCAGTCAGTAGTGTGTGCCTACACAGTGATGCTTGTGTAAATGTTTATTACGTGAGTAAGCCTTTGAGGGGCGATGTTTGGGAGTATGTGTGTGTGAGTAGTGTGTTAGTGCGTGTTTGTGTCTGTGGGTGATAGATAGATAGATAGATAGATAGATGGATGGATGGATTGATGGATGGATGGATGGATGGATGGATGGATGGATGGATGGATGGGTGGATGGATGGATGGATGGATGAATGGATGGATGGATAGATGGATGGATGGGTGGGTGGATGGATGGATGGATGGATGGATGGATGGATGGGCGGGCGGGAAGAAGACGGATGGACGGAGAGAGCGAGGGAGAGAAATGCTGTTTAGAACATAAACATTTCCAGTAGTTAATATGAAATATAGAATGTACTTTTAAACCAGCTGTACATGAGCTCATTTGTTGTTTTGTTTTGTTTTTGTTTTCAACACATTATACTGACACTAGATAATTCCGTTCCTGCTTTAAGCGTAAGGAGGGATGTAATAATATGTGAATAATTCCAGGATATTGCTTACCGGTGGGAAACAGTCAGGTATTTGGTAACAAATTTGTTGCTGTTTCACTGTTTATGTAACTGGTTAGACCTAGTCGACGGTCGAAGAATGAAATGTGCTTAATGGGTGTGGCGTCGTGGATGGAAAGAGAGGGGTGGGAGTGGAAAGAGTTGGCAGCTGAACGAGGTATGTTTATAATTATAAAATGTGATAGCATGAGTGAGCATAGACATTCTGTACAGACATTCTGAGGGAGTAAATGCCAGCACGCGCATAATGTGCATTGACGGGGAAAATGTTATGTAAACAAAGCAAAACAAAACTCAGCTGGAACAGATTTGTGATGTAGTGTGAAAAAATTAAAACACGAGAGAGAGAGAGAGAGAGAGTGAGAGAGAGAGAGAGAGAGAGAGAGAGAGAGAGAGAGAGAGAGAGAGAGAGAGAGAGAGAGAGAGAGAGAGAGAGAGAGAGAGAGAGAGAGAGAGAGCACACACTCATCGTTTTTGCATGCAAACTCTTACAGAATGATGAAACAAAGAAAAAAAAACAACAACACGAAAAATAAACAATAATCTCTAGAAATACAACAAAAACCGCAGAGTATACTAGAGCTAGTAACCTCCCTCGTCAATTGTTTAATTACTGGTAGAAAAGTCAAAATTAGATTAAGAGAGCATGCTGGTGTATTGTTTAGCTGTACTTTAACCGAATTCTATTGATTTCATTTAAAACAAGGCAGGCAATTTTGTTGTTAATGGCTGTGACATGTTCGAGTCTTGTCTGGTTATGATGACCTTAGTTCTTGTTTGTTCTATTTTTGTATTTTGTATTTTGTATAACTCTGTAATCCCATTCGGGAAATTTGCCTTTGTGCCATTGCAGCCCAGTTACAACTGGAGCAGGCACGTCGTCGCCACACTGCAGCGCCGGTCTGCATTTTCTGAAAAACTGAGCGTCTCTTAGTATGTAGAAGAGCCATATATATATAACAAATGCCGACTTTGACACTTGATTAGAATGCGTTGTGGCACTTACCGAGCTGTTTCACAGTTCAGATTTATTCTGATTCCTTATAAAGATAGTTCGGCCCCGGTACAAGAGCACAGTAACTAGAGCCGCAGACGTTTAGCGTCAAGTTTCTCAGTTGTGCAAAAAGTGGAACCACCCCTAATGTGCTGAGGCACTTAATATAAAATGCGATTCATGATTGTATTGGCCGACCGGCATCACGCAAGACGCTTGAATGCCACAGTGATATTTTTTGTGTGTGGTTGTTTAATAATGCACGGCCGGTTCTGCATGAGTAGCCAGCAAGATGTTGGCAAAGGAAGCCAAAAAATGCAATTATGTTCATTTGCCAGGTTGATTAACCATGTAATCGTTGGCCGATTAATTGTGAACAGTCTGTTGGAATGGCGGTGCTGAAGTTGTACAATTATGCAGCTTTCCCCTGCGAGTTTGAAGCTAATGCGCAAGAATGCTGCATTCACACAGAATATTGAAAAGTATTATATTACATCGTCGGGCCTGCCATGAAACTGCCTTAATGTAATTTCACAACTGCTGCAGATGGCAAGTTTTTTTCATTTTTTTTCCCTTCAAAATATTACAATTCAAGTAGGTCCTTCGACGAATTTTATTATTATTGCTTTTTAAAATTTTGATAAAGCTTTACGGGGGAACACTGTTTTTCAAATGTTTATTTATGTAATTAAAAATTTATTTCAAATACGGGACGAATTTCAAGTAGAAAAGTATTTTTTTTTCACTTTCCCTAAAATTAGTTCCTTAGCACATGGCGGGTTGCATAATGTGACCATCGAAATGCAATATAAGAAGTTAAACCAAAAGTTCAACCAAATCGTATGTTTTGGTCTTGGGATTGGTGATCTTTTCAGCATTCAGAAGCTGCGCTATGACAAACAAGACTGCCCACACAATAGCCATTGTGCAGAGAAGCGCAGATATGAGATTGAGGCCGATCAAAAGAGAAAATGGTAGAAAATTGTTACATCATTAAAGCATAATAACTGATATAAGGAGATGGGCAAATAATAAATTTGCACCGTGGCTTTCATTATGCAATCATATATTCTAGAGTGGTGCATTTGGTGTCTGGGTACATGTGTGTCTGAGTGTATGTATGTGAATCTGTGTGAGCCTGGTGCGCGTGCGGGCTCATCGGCGAGTAGGTGCCTGTTGTTGCTAGTTCCAGGAAATTGGACACTGGCGGGAAACGGGTGTTTATTGATCTGTTTAGCAGTTCTGCAGTTTTGTGGTGTAAGTTGTGTAACCTGCATTTATAATTGTGGTCATATGCCCATGGCCAAGACTTAAACTGCCTGTGGGTGAGAGAGAGAGAGAGAGAGAGAGCGAGGGAGAAAGAACAAGAGAGAGAAAAAGAGAGAGTGAAAGAGAGGAGAGAGAAAGAAAAAAGAGAGAGTGAAAGAGAGAGGAGTGGAGAGATAATCATATTATGTTTGCCTAATTTTAGCTCACATGCCCACAAAGTGGAGATAATCAACATGAATTTGCTTAACGAAGCTGGAATGTCCGTTTTGAGTTTTGTTTGAAGCGCCGACAATTTGCATTATTTCATTCATTTGCATTATGAAGCTTAGACAAGATTTTCCTTTTTATTTCTAGTAAAAGTCTGTGATTTTTATGATTTTCGTGCATGAATTAGCCCAAACATGATGTCGATGGCGCTTTATGGTAATGAGTGGGATGATTTTCATGGAAATTCTGGGATATGCATATTCTGTTTGTCTGTTTTGTGTGTCTATATATTCGTCTTTCCTTGTACACATTCGCGTGTTGTTGGCAATTGGTGGGGATTTCTGTTAGGGACGCGTTATGTCCTATAATCCTGTTATATTCTGTCTGTCGGTCTTGGTTCCTCATAGCACAATCTGACTGGTATCGTGCCGACGTGCATTCTTCAAGCTCAAATTCAAAACCCAAAAACTTTTTTCGGATGTTACAATATGGATAAATTACGAGCAAAGACTAAAACGGGGCCCGCTGCGAATTTTTTGTTTTGTTTTTTGGCGTTCTCTGTCAACAAAACTATTTCGTCTTTTTTTTTCAGAACATGGCAGGAAGATTCGGGATGGAGATTAGAAAATGTAGAGCAGCCACTTTTTTTTATAATTAGAAATACACCCGTTTTTGGACAAGTATGATGGAGCATATTGTCACAATTAAATTTTTGAATAGCCATAGGCTGTTTGTCGTTGTCCAGGAAAAGGAGAAACAGTCGATGAGACTGGGAAGTTCTTGAAACTTGAAGTGCCTTCGATCAGCTGCCGAAAGCGGTAGGAGAGTATGGCATCGCCGTGCTATGGAGAAACACTGTAAACGCCAAAATCAACAGTTTACAGGAGATGTAAAAATCATTTTGTCATTAATAATAATGGATGGCATTTATATAGCGCATGTCCATTGCCATTAGAAATGCTCTATGCGCTTTACAGAAGCTCTCTCACTCGCGCTTTCTTTCTCTCACCCTCTCTCTCTCTCACTCTCTCTACCTCTCTCTATCTCATTGCGCCCCGCTTTGTTCTTTGTTAAGTTTCCATTTTGTTATGAGCAAAAGAAACTGTTGGTTTTACGAAATGATAATTATGGAGGGTACCATACCAAGCCCGGAACGTCACAGCCAGTTGCTGCCAGCAAAATGTACACCCAAGAAATAGTGGTAAAAGCTGAGTGTCTGACCGGGCTTAGTATGATTTACTCAGAAAATACAGGAAATTGTGATACCCACTTCTTTGTTTGCCAGCAGCTGACTGTGCCGTTCCGAGCTTAATATGATACTTACCAACTCAGACACAGAGAGATGTGGATTTCCTTTGGTGAAAATAAAATGATATTATAAAGTGGCTTTGACCTAGATTGACGAATACGTCCTTTTTCCGTGGGGCGGCAGGCAATTATAATGTATTGCCAATGCTTTTATTAAATGATAGAGATAACAAGAGTGAAGGAATGGGCTTTGGCAGCAGCGAATAGCAGCAGAATTATAAAAAGAGATTAACAACTGTACGTAGAGGAGAGTAGATGAAAATAATGGTGAGTAGAAACATAACAGCGATGGAATGTTGAGAGGGGGAGGGGGTGTCGAATAGGTGCCGCTCATTCAACAGACAGCTCTTGAATTAAGCGCGGCTGTAGTGGCCGTGACAGAAATCGATATCATGCGACATTTTCTGGGGAAGGGGGTGGGGTGGGGCTTGGGGCTGGGGGGAGAGGGTGGTAAATAAACATTTTGCACAAAAGACATTGCACAGCATTGCGGGCGGGAAGGGACAAAGGGGCAGGGAATGAGTACAATCAGAGAGAGATGAAGATGGCAGTGTTGTGGAAGGGTGGACTGGGGCGAAGAGTATGAGATATTCATAGACAGCTGAATGAGGAGAGGGACCAGGAGAAGAAAGGGCAAAAAAAAAAAAAAAAACAGAGAGAGAATGAGAAAAAGATGATAGAGACCTCTTTACTGTACTGTACGTTAGACTGTATGCGAGGTAAGCCTGTGCTGAGAAGAAAGAAAGGGAAAAAATGTACACAAGAAACAACTTGAGAGAGAGAGAGAGAGTATGAGAAAAAGATGATAGAGACCTCTTTACTGTACTGTACGTTAGACTGTATGCGAGGTAAGCCTGTGCTGAGAAGAAAGAAAGGGAAAAAAATGTACACAAGAAACAACTTGAGAGAGAGAGAGAGAGAGAGAGAGAGAGAGAGTATGAGAAAAAGATGATAGAGACCTCTTTACTGTACTGTACGTTAGACTGTATGCGAGGTAAGCCTGTGCTGAGAAGAAAGAAAGGAAAAAAATGTACACAAGAAACAACTTGAGAGAGAGAGAGAGAGAGAGAGAGAGAGAGAGAGTGAGTATGAGAAAAAGATGATAGAGACCTCTTTACTGTACTGTACGTTAGACTGTATGCGAGGTAAGCCTGTGCTGAGAAGAAAGAAAGGGAAAAAATGTACACAAGAAACAACTTGAGAGAGAGAGAGAGAGAGAAGGTATGAAAAAAGGATGAGAGAGACCTCTTTACTTTACTGTACGTTAGACTGTATGTGAGGTAAGCCTGTGCTGAGAAGAAAGAAAGGAAAAAAATGTACACAAGAAACAACTTGAGAGAGAGAGAGAGAGAGAGAGAGAGAGAGAGAGTATGAGAAAAAGATGATAGAGACCTCTTTACTTTACTGTACGTTAGACTGTATGCGAGGTAAGCCTGTGCTGAGAAGAAAGAAAGGAAAAAAATGTACACAAGAAACAACTTAAGAGAGAGAGAGAGAGAGAGAGAGAGAGAGAGAGAGGGGGTATGAAAAAAGGATGGGAGAGACCTCTTTACTGTACTGTACGTTAGACTGTATGTGAGGTAAGCCTGTGCTGAGAAGAAAGAAAGGAAAAAAATGTACACCAGAAACAACTTAAGAGAGAGAGAGAGAGAGAGAGAGAGAGAGAGAGAGAGAGAGAGAGAGAGAGGGTATGAAAAAAGGATGGGAGAGACCTCTTTACTTTACTGTACGTTAGACTATATGTGAGGTAAGCCTGTGCTGAGAAGGAAAAAAAACAACAACAACACCAGAAACGACTTGAGAGAGAGAGAGAGAGAGAGAGAGAGAGAGAGAGAGAGAATATTATTATGAGAAAAAGATAAGAAAGACCTCATTTCTTTACTTTGCTTCAGTCTATATATGCACGATAAGCCAGACTTTTAGCAGTCAGTAAAGCTATTTTCACATTGGGTTGACATTTTAGGCGATGCCCAGATATGTGCACTGACATTTAAATTTACGAGTGTATTTCAAAGAGTTTCATATTTCATTGCACTCGTAACTCAAGCTGACTTTTTAATTAGAGGCTGTGTCTTTTGTGTTCTTTGTACGCCTCTCCACATGTACGCTCTGGGGCTTATTGCATTTGCTCATGAGACCAGTATGACAGTTTTACAGTGCTAGCGTGTGTATGTGAGTGGATCTGGCGAAATCTTGGGAAATCAGCATGGCCAAAGGTCCAAAGCTATTCTTAATTCTCTATTCCTGGAAATTCGCCATTAGAACACGAATTCTGTTTCAGCCGATTTGTGAAATAATCACTTCATCAGAAGTCGACATATCCCGACCGTATTCCTTGTTTGTTCCAACTCCAATTTTTGCACAACTGAGAAATTCGACGTTAAACGTTTGCTGCTTTAGTATTATGATATTGGTAAGGAGTTGGAATAAATCGGAACTGTGAAACAGCTTGATAAGAACCACAATGCATTTTAAACAAGTGCCAAAGTGTGCATTTGTTATACTTCTATAATAAAAGATATCTTGGTTTTCAGAAAATGGAGATAGAACAAACAAGGACAAATGTCGCGATCTTCCTGAGGTGAAACCACGAGTTCAAAGAGAGACGAAACGAATTGGATAGAACAAACAAGGACAAATGTCGCGATCTTCCTGAGGTGAAACCATGAGTTCAAAGAGAGACGAAACGAATTGGAAAACAGCAAAAGCTGATCAAGTCAGGATCATTTTTTTTTTCTACTTCTTCAAAAACAAACGATCGCTTGAAAAGTTGATGAGTTTCAGCCTGTTTTTGTTTTTCATTCTAGAGTCGAGATTGAAGAACCGCGATCACTTTGAACGTTTCTGCATGACAAAGGCAGCGCTTTGTACCTGGAACATGTAATGGACCTGCAGAATTGATTAGCTGTGGCGAATGAGTTCTGAAAGGGAGAGAGAGAGAGAGAAAGAGAGAGAGAGAGAAAGATAGAAAGGAAAAAAAGTGCCCCGAGGAAATTCAGGGAAGAGTAAGAGAACGAGGAAGTGGAGCACTGAAGTGATTAGCTGTGGCGAATGAGCTGAAAGAGAGGGAGACAGAGAGAGGTAGATTGAGGAAATTCGGGGAAAATTGGAGTGAGAGACAGAGACAGAGCGAGAAAGTGAGGAAGAAGAAAAAAGTGTACGGATGAAATATGAAGAAAAAGAGGAGCAAGAGAAAGAGAGAGCGAGGGAAAAAGCGCTAGATGTAAAACGAAGAAGGGAAAAAAATAACATGGGAGAGGAAATAAGGTGAAAAGTAGTGTTCGTTTCATCGAAGTCGGCCATCGAGCGAATCTCTGAATGTCTTCCCTGTGGAATGGCGTTCTTTATGTGTCCTCAGCAGGGGGCTTTTGGAGGCAGTGAGGGAGGTGGGTTGGTGGAGTAGGAGGAAAGATTTACTCTTGACCTTGGTTTTAGAACACTTGTTTTGGTGTTTTTTTAAAAAATTCTTTTTGGACACGCTAAGCAAATCCTTGCCAATTTATTTCCTAACGGGCCGAGTTCGTGAAGGAAAGTGTAGGCGGAGGAATTTGGGATTATTTTTGGTGATTGCGGGCTGGACAAGAGTAGATTAATTGATTAGAAGCCACGAGGTGAGCAGGCACTTTTGACGTGAGTGTAGAAACTGAACAATAGGAAATCTGTTCAGTTGTTCTTTTTATTTTTATTGGTGTGTTGTAGGGGACGTCTGTGAGTGTGTGTGTTTTGGAGGGTGTATGTGTTTGCCTCTCTGTGTGTGTATGTGTTGGGGAAAGGAGGGAGAGAGCGGTTCGATGGAAGAAAGGTGCTTAGGATTATAAAAATATCAAGGGATTTTCGTATACGCCTTTGATTACGGACATATTTTGTAGTGCCTCATTAGTTGTGTATTCAGAATTTAAAACTTTTTGTTCGTGTTGAATTTGCTGAATGGTGGCAGTGGCCGGGTGGCGGTTGGCTGATTGGTGGGCTACTCAGAGGGAATAAACCTAGTCGCGCACAAGCTGACTTTTGATCGGCCGACTAATTGCATGAAGTCACGACTGAGGGGGGGGGGGGGTCATACTTAGCCAAAAACATTACACCCAGTTGCTGTCAGGAAAATGTACACCCAAGAAATAAAAATAGCTGCTGACTGTCCAGTCATAATATCTATGACATGGTCTTCCCGGATTTATAAGGAACTAACTGATGGTGTGCACTTCTTGTCTGCCTGCAGCTCAATGTACCGTTGCGGGCTTAGTATAATATACCCCTAATTGGATCGTGCCGAAAACTAATTGTCGTGACCTCCTCACCCAATCGGTTGGCCGATCAAAATCGGCGAATGTTCGCCGAGGCTGAGGGTGGAATTACAAAATCAAAATGCCAGTCAATTTGAAGGTCACGCTCAGTCAGCTGAATAAATCTGTTGGCCGAATTGCATTAATGATAGTGTGACAGGAGTAGTATATTTTTGACATGATTGTATTATTAATGTCAGTCCGTTTTGGCAAATTGCCGACTGGTGACACTTCTTTGTCACTTCACTTGTCATTTTAGGTTTTCAGGAGGTGCTTGAAAAATTATGTAAAGCCAATGGCTTGACTCGGTAAATAAACTAAAAAATAAATGAACATAAAAATCTTCTTTTGGCCATTTAGATGACAAAATCGTTAAAAGCAGTACATTTACCATCGATTTGATACCAAACACCATTCTCGTACGATGGGTAGAACGGTTCTTATAAATTACTGACTTTTCATCTCTCTCTCTCCTCTCTCTCTCTCTCTCTCTCTCTCTCTCTCTCTCTCTCTCTCTCTCTCTCTCTCTCTCTCTCTCTCTCTCTCTCTCTCTCTCTCTCTCTCTCTCTCTCTCTCTCTCTCTCTCTCTCTCTCTCTCTCTCTCTCTCTCTCTCTCTCTCTCTCTCTCTCTCGCTTCGCTTGAGGTGAGGTGCAAGTTGAAAATTTCAGGTCTTCATATGACCTTCCTGTGGCCAAAAACCTCGATGTTGCTGTCGGCCATTCATGGGGGGGGGGGGGGGGCATTGCTGTCCTCATCACTGTATTTTCCCTCTCGATCAACGGTGTTACAAGTTTCAATAGTTTTAAATACGTGTCCTCGTCCATTCGCAAATAATTACGAAAATCACTTGGATAAAATCTCAACTCGTTCAATAAATTGATGCGAGTGTGAGTCGTTCGATCCAACAGCCACTGTTTGACGCAGTATCGTTTTTTGATGCTCAATTTCCGTTTCCGGATGACTGAATACATTATGATTCCACATAGAGCCTGTTGTTAGTTGTGAGACATTGTGAATGGTCTATGGTCCAAAATGAAGTGATCAAACTATGTACACAGGAGTCGAGGGCACTGTTTTCAAGTGCTTTGAGTGTCAATGAAACATCTATTCTGTTTCCGCACCTCTGTGTGCAATCAGTTCTCGTAGTGGCGGGAAAAATTTCATAGAGCCTGGCCGCAACGTGTGTGTGCAAAGTTCGAATTAAATCTGTTCGTGAAGCCCGGATTTAGGCGAGGCTGTGAGCCGGGCTTGAACGTGTATGGGGGCTTTAGGGGCCACCCAAACCTACACGATCAATTTTTAGCACTTTTTTTTTTATATCCCCCCACTCCCACCCCACCCTCTTTCCCTTGAACGCTTTTCATGCACTTGATTTCAAACCCCTATCCGTTCTCACCACCTACGAGCATACGGCCATTTGATGATGAATGCCCATGTTGAAGCCTTGCTGTTTTAAAACTTTGAGTGACATTTTGCATCGGTTGTTTGATTTGTTTCACTACGTACACTATGCTACATTCGAGTTTTATATAACCCTACAAAGTTTTTGTTGAGAAAAAAGGTAAATGAAATGAAATGTGTGAATTCATCATCATAATGGAAAAGTACACGCTGTCCAGAGTCTGAACCCTTCCTCCCATGTACGATTTGCATATGGTAGGGTCAGCCCCACCCTACCCTCTCTCTGACGTACTTTATGAATCGTTCATAAAGTACATAGCCATGTGGTAGCGTTCCTAAACCTACATTCAAAGTGGTGCATTCAGATGGTGACATTCCTGTCTCAGCACTGGGTGGGTGGAGTCAGTGTATGTGTCAACATGATTCTTGTCAAGTCCCGGGGATATGACGATACAGATTAGGGTCACCCTAGTGTAAACAGCTGGGTGAAGTGTGCAGCGCACGGGAAACAAGTGGACAGAATTAGTATCTAATCATAGCGTTAATGGAACAATGACGTGTCAGTATGCCTATGTCAGTGTGCATTGTTAACAAAGACAGATTAGTAGAGAGAGAGAGAGAGAGAGAGAGAGAGAGAGAGAGAGAGAGAGATGAGAGAGTGTGTATGTGTGTGAGTGTGTGTGTGTTTGTATGTGTGTGACAGACAGAGAGAGAAAGAGAGAGAGAGAGAGCGAGAGAGAGAGAGAGAGACCTGGCCATGGCAAGACTATCTGGGCCAGTTAACCTAATACGGTTTTATTTGCTCAGTGAATCTTGCGGGAAAATGCATGGATTAGGGTTTGGATTACATTGGGCTCACTTGTCCCACTAACCTTTCCGACAGCAAAATAGCCGCAAACAATTACTCTGGAATTTTTAATGCCATTGGCGCTGAAGACCATCCTGCCCGCCTGTGACGAAATGTAATGCCAAGTCCAGAAGCTGAGAAAAGCTATCGCAGATATGATCATTTAACGACAGAAAGTTCTCAAGAGTTACACGCACAACGTGACAGCAGCGATTGAGCAGATCGATAGAATCCCTCCCACCCAGCACATCGCTGGGGAAGCGGGTGGATGCTACTGACCTTGCCTTGCCAGATGTGAGATGTGGGGGGCTTTTCTGGACAGTCTAGCACTCGACGACTCGCTCAGTCGACGTGGGGGAAAGGGGAGGGGGGGGGGAAGAGGGTGTTGAGTAATCAGCCGAAAGTGATAGGTTTCTTGAGAGCCTGCGCGAGAAACAAATTATTATTGTGTGTCATGACTGAAGACTTGTAGGCGCTCATTGGTCGTGACTAGGAGCAGTTCAGTCTTGAGATAATGACAGGATGTTACACGCTCTAGTACATACGTCGCGACCTTAGTTCTTGTTTGTTCTATCTCCATTTTCTGAAAAAATAACTAGAGATCTTTTAGTATGTAGAACAGGTATAACAAATGCACACTTTGACACTTGTTTAAAATGCATTGTGTGCTCTTATCAAGCTGTTTCACAGTTCCGATTGATTCTAACTCCTTATCATACTAAACCCGCAACTGTTGAGCATTGCGAATCTCTCAGTTGTGCAAAAAGTGGAGTTGGGGGAAACAAGAATTAAAGTGGCGATATTGTGG
The DNA here is from genome assembly GCA_963931925.1 of Onchidella celtica. Classification (NCBI taxonomy): domain Eukaryota; kingdom Metazoa; phylum Mollusca; class Gastropoda; order Systellommatophora; family Onchidiidae; genus Onchidella; species Onchidella celtica. Next base: position 16,068,346 of record OZ007579.1, on the reverse strand, counting down.
CTTCATGATAAAGAAGTCGTCTAAAATAAGAATAATATACATGGCACGGCATTAATGATTGTGATCTTAAATCTGGCATTTGTAGAATAAGATGATATAATTATAAGAGCTTGGGGAGTGGTAGCCGAGACACAGAATACCATGGCGGAACATTTCCTTCTTTCACTGTATGTCCACAACTTGTGCGCGTATAAACGCAGTGAGTACTACTCACAGAGCTCTATGGTACTCGTCTTTTTCGTTTAATAATGAAGGGGGTGTGGTCCGAATTGTGGCATTGTTGACATGGATGATACGCGCGCTAGTCGACGTACGGAATTTGGCGAATTGAACCGTCTCGGTATTCTGTGTCTCGGATGATATTGTATTAATGATTGTATTCTTAATAGCGTATGAAAAGAGTAGCCTACAAGGAGAGAAGTTGGGGGTAAAAATCGGCTGAACCGTAGTGTTATCTCAAACCTAAATAGAGAAAATACTGGATTCTGCTCAGTGCTTATCTGTAGCTTGCTATGTAAAACACCACGGTCCCATAACAACAAGAGAAACCCACGGGCACGTACTCATGTGGATGGTGGTCCCAATGCCCCTTGCCCTGCTAGCACTAAGGAGGCGTCAAGTCAGACCAAGTGTAAGGGTAAAAAAGAACCAAAAAAAAAAAAAAAACTTTGGGTCAGACAGACACAAGAGTGAGTCGATTGGCGACGACACGAAGTCACCGATGAGCATTCTCAAGTACCTGCCTTCTCGGGGGTGGGGGGGGGGGGTGGGGGGGGGAATGAATAATTGAAATGTCAAGTAGAATTTTTTCCGCTTTTTGTTTTTGTTGTTTTTGTTTGGCCCAATGCAGGGACAACCCGGAAGAAGAGGCAGCTAGCTGTGTTGTTGTTGTTGTTGTTGTTTTGTTTAACCCTTGGAGTACCCACTATTCTTATTTGTGTAGAGTGCGATGGTGTTGTACTCTAACCGTGTAACTGGTTTTGGGATTGTTTTCCAGGAGACGAAAAAAAATAATCTTTTTGCGAGTTTTTTTTATACAGGACTTATTATCTTTTTGATCGCATTAATCAAACAAAACGTGTCTTTCTGTCGCAATAAATATATATTTTTTTTAAAATGCAGGTCTTTAAGCCGGTTAATCCTGTTACGCGGTTATCACACAAAGTATTGTCGGGCACTTACACAGTTAGAGATACGCACGACTAGAGCACGACAAAATTCGAAGCTCAATTTTGCTATTTATAGTGCGTGTAGACTTCCCATTTGAATAGGGAACCCCCGGAAAGGCGTGGTGACTATTTTTAGCTGAAAAAATGAGTTGGTCAATTTTTTCCAGTTACACGGTTAGAGCACAACACCATCGCCGAGTGACTTGTGAGGCATAATCTGTCAGTTGAAAGGAGGTTATCGATGGCTTCTTTGGAGTATAGAGCTGACAGTAGTACGATATACAGACATAGCGACAAGCTTACAGCTGTTTATGCCAGCGCTCTGTTGTTTTGATTTTCCTGTTTATGTAGAGCCCTGAAAATGTCTGAACTATTTGCTACTATATTAATTATACTTTTTTGGTTCTCCATTACAAGCTTTTAAATCTGGATCAGTATCCTGATTGAGAGTCATTAATTAGCACTTGAAGTACTGGAAATAAGTGGCTCTTAGGTAACATATTCCTTGGAATGTCCCATATGAAAGCCCCATCCATCTAGTCGCATGGTCATAATGGGCTAGTGGGCGCTTGGGCTTCTTGAAGAGGTCCTTAAGTTGGCACAGATCTAGTTCAGTGTCAAGAGCCGCGGCAAGCAAATAGACAGACATGCAAATGGCGTCTCATCCTCCTGGGAAGGTTATCACACAAGTGCTCACCGCGCTGAAAAACAAAGGGTCAGGACGTCTTGCCCTAGATTAATGCCGCATCAGGAGGAAGGGGAATAAAGCTCGAAGGGTCGATATTGGGATTTTTCTTATTTAGAATAAAGCCAGAACTGAGCGGATGCAGCGTTTTTACGTTGTTTAGGGGACATCTGTAAAATACGTACTTCTGTGGGAGCGGGGGTGGGGGAGGGGTCCCTCGTACCAAAAAGCTTACGTAGAAATGGGGCCGGGGGTTGGGTGTGTCACTAGCCAGCTGGTTTTATTGTCATTGAAACAATATTCTGACGTCATCATCCAACAATTTGGCCAATCGAAATCAACCTGGGAATACGCTCCTGGGCTTATGGATGGACCCCTGTAGAATTCTTTTATTTACAAATGCTATAACTAAGCAGCTGCAGCATTTCAACATTGATTAGATTAGCGAAGACAAGAGAGGAAAGAAGTAGAATAGAAAGAGTGCGAAAAAAGACTGGCCTTCCTTTGAACTCCGAGCTAATCAGCGTGATGGGACACACGGGAGGCGTGTGGGAGATCAAGGCGTTTCATTATCTGAAAGATCTCAGGGATTTTCCACTTTCATGCCGTCCGGGAAAATTTTCCGTTTTTGCACTAATCCTTTTTGTCCGTTTTTCATGGATGCATTGTAATATTATGTTCGATGTTGGTCTCGACTTATGCCTCTTGTTGCTCTTGATCTTCAGTGGATTAGTGTTTGTTCACAAGGGCGTCATTAATTTGGTTGAAGTGGTTGTTAGGTTGCTTTGCGTTATTAGGGAAGTCTTGAATTTTCCTCTCCCCATCATCATCATGAACATCATCATCATCATCATTATTATCATCATCACCTTTATTAATATCATCAAGATCTCCAGTTTTTCAGGAAATGGAGATTGAACAAACTAGAACGAAGGTGGCGATTTGTGCAGAGCAATGAAAATATCACGCAAGGCGTCTTCAGTTGAAAGGAGGTTATAGTGACATCTCTAGGAGTATAAAGCTGATATATTACGATATGCAGACATAGTTAAGTTACGTCAGAGCCCACAGTTGTTTACGCCAGCGCTCTATTGTTTTGATTTTCTTATTTTGTGAAGAGCAGTGAGGATGTCTTGTGAGGCATAATCTATCGGTTGAAAGGAAGTTATCTATGACTTCTCTAGGAGTATAGAGCTGATAGTAGTACGATATACAGACATAGTGTCAAAACAGAGCTTACAGCTGTTTATGCCAGCTCTCGATTGCTTTGATTTTCCTGTCTGTGTAGATCAGCGGGAATGTCTCGTGAGGCATAATCTATCAGTTTAAAGGAGGTTATCGATGGCTTCACCAGTAGTATAGAGCTGATAGTAGTGCGATATACAGACATGATGACAAAGCAGAGCTTACAGCTGTATATGCCAGCGCTCTATTGCTTTGATTCTTCTTGTTTTTATGTAGAGCAGTGAAAATGTCTTGTAAACCGTCTAAGCTTGCCCGGGCGGCATACCGGAGATTACGTTGCGGCAAGAGGAATGTTTGACCTTTCCAAGTCCCGCATTTTAAAATTTTTTTTTAATCTCCCGTTTTTCTTGATGCTTCCGTTTGTTTCTTCTAACCATCTTCATTTTGCAGGCAGCGGATTATTCAATCGCCTTCTTAACGATGCCTGTGTTCTGCCATACTTTCTTCTATTCAAAGCTGGTGGTTAATGGACGCCTCTGGCAAGGTCTCCTTCTGTTCTGTCTATCACTCTGTTTATATTCTGTCTATTGTCTTGCTTTTTCTGGGCACTCTAGGTCCTGCCACCATTTCTGCTTGTGGGGAAAATTCTGACTTGGTGGGAATTTGTTCTTTGGGTCATAATTTTGTAAACTACTTTAATTCCATTAGGGAAATTTGCCTTAGTGTCGTTGCAGCCCAGTTACAACTGGAGCAGATATGTCGTCGCCACAGTGCAGAGCCGGTCGCCGTTGTTTTTTTTTGTTTTGTTTGGGGGGGGGGGGGAAAGGGGACGGGAGTAGATACATTTTTTGTTTAATTTTGCCCGGGAAGCGATCTGTTCGGCCTGCTCTTGTCGATTTCCAACTGCCAAGGTACCTTGAACGTGCACATGGGCCCTCCGATGTTTTCGTCCTCATCCGAGAAGACTAGGTGTCCGATCCTACCCACCATAGGATCAGGGACAAGAAAATATGAGAAAAATCCCAAAATTCTAACATGCCTGCACCGACCGGGATTTGAACCCTGTACCTTTGGCATGGGAGGCGACAACCTTGACTCTAGACCACCATGAAGGGGTTTTCATGATCATTTTTGGTTGATAGTAGAAATTACTAAAAATAGCTTTCCTCGCCCTGCGTTCTTGTGGGAACTGCAGCCGAGTGTCAACATTTCTGTGCATCATTGGTGATACGTGGGGCTTAGAGGGTTGGCACAATAATTATGGCCGTTATCGTACCGACGTGCTTTCTGCAAAACCAGAACTTCTATTCGAAGGATATTTTGTTTCTATTGGGGTGGGGGTGGGGGGGGGGGTCGCATTGTATTGTTTTCCAAGACAGAATGGCGGTTTGTAGTGTGTAAATATTTGGCTGTATTGAGTCAATTATGTATGTTTTGGAGAACACAGTTTATGTCTGGAGATTAGAATGTTAAAGTTCTCGTATCACACTAAGAGTTTGAGGTTGGGCGTTGGCCATAAAAATACAAATAACAACAAAGAAAGAGTCGAGGTTTGTCCTGGCCCTCTAAAGTTGCAACAAACACACCCTGTTGTTTTTCTGTCTAGTGTTAGAAAATCCAGTGATACCTTTGGCGTTCCTGTGACAGAATGTAATACAATATGTGTATATCTGAATGGTATCTCATTGTCTCATGATAGGGAAACATTGCCCCTTTTTACACCATACTGGCAACCTTATTGCCCAAGTGTAGATAAATATTTATTCTGCTTTGTTGGAATGACACGATTTTGCCTGGCGCAGTTGTCTTCAGTTACGTATTACTGTAAGATAGAGTTTCTTTAACCGGAGCGTGGTGACATGGGAGGGTGGCATTAAGATAATTTTTTTCGGGAGGCGGAGAGCTGAACAAAATGTAATTAACAATAATAATAATAACAACTTCCCCGGCTGTCTCCTGATCTGCCTTCTGTGCACATAACAATGTGTTTGGCTGTCGCCCAACGGATCATGCTTGCCTGCGTGAATATGTAAGAAAGAGAAAGAGAGAGAGAGAGAGAGAAACTTTATGGGTTGTTGCTGTTGTTGTTGATAGAAAGGGAAGGGGCGTGTCTCTCTGTCCCAGGACATGAGCCGAGTTTTGAAAGGCTGGCGCTGCAAGGTTTTCTTTAGCTTAGATCAATTTCCGTATTGTTTAATTGTTATGTGAGAGACCCTTGGCATGTTGAAATTATTATATTTTTGTGGGAAACTTTGCTGGATACGTTTTTTTTTTTTTTTTTGCCACATTTTGATTGTGCATCAAGCCTTGCTGCAGCCCCCACAGATTTTCTCTGTTTTTATGTAATATAATATTTTATCAAGCTAAAAGTAGCGATTGTCTTGGTCGGGGAGCTGGCGGCCGGATTAGTGGCCCAGTGGTTAGAGCTCATTTCCTAGGTGTGGGAGTTCCCGCATGGAGCTTGTCTACCATCCAGTCGAACTAATTTGTCCTGCTGATTTTCAGGCATTAACTGGTGACCAGAACGAGTTAGTGCGAGTTTCGTATCTGATGGAATCGGTACTTTGCTGGAACTGGATGAAAAAGTGGCAAAACATGAACAAAGTTTTCTGTACAGTCGGGCTGCGCCGGTATTGGCAGTGTCAGTATCATTGCTTCGAGCTTTGCAAGGGCTAACCCTTTGAGGACCGCAAAATCACTGTGCCCGGCCTTAGTATATATCATGGGCGGATGGTTGCTGATGGGCGCTTCTGGTAGGATCTGCTTTGGTCCTATCATTTTGGTATAATATTCTGTTGGTCGTCTCGCATCTTCATAGTACCGTATCATCCGTATGACCGCTGTCTTGTCGAAGTGCTTTCTTCAAACACACAGTCAAACTTCAGTCTTTTTAAATATAATGTGAGTTATGATTGTGTACGATTAAAGCTGTGTTTTCATGTGTGTGGCAACGGAAACGGCAACGAAAAGGTCAAAAACCCTTCAGGTAGTGAAATAAAAAATATTTTTTCATTTGCACGGGAGCGCCGTTTCCGTACGCATGGAAACCCTCTTTCTTTTTACTAATAAATTGGTGGGTTTTTGACACTTCCGTTTCCGTACACATGGAAACACGGCGTAACAGTTTCTTTCGATCATCACAAACTGGAAATTGATCACAGAGTAACAAGGGACACAATGGGAAATACAACATTGCTTGTCCTGTAAAATTTGGCTATTGTGTTAAGGACCGGAGACTAAATACAAAGCCGAACAGAGAAAATACTGAGTCGGGTTCACTGCTCTTCTATAGGTCCTATGTAAAAAGCTACGGTCTCGTAAAAATTGTATTCATGACGTATGCGGTATTTTACCGCAGCATGGCAGTGCAGGACAGGAACTCTCCTTTGTCGATCTTTATGTTGACATGGCTTCGTGAGTGTAATCAGGCAGTGGGTAAATATTTGCTGTTTTAACATGCAGTGCTGTTTCTCTTTCAGTGACAGGCGGCTACAGCTGCTGTTTTACGCTAGGGGTTTCTCTTCTTATTGCATTACTACATCTGTACTAGGAATGTACTGTAATTAGTACAAAACTTGACAGTGAACCATTAAACTTTTACTTAAAACCTGATGCGTAGTGTTCTATGAATTGTAACGTTCCCTCCGATATTTTTTTCGTGAGAAATATTTGCACATTTGCATTCATTTAACTTTAGCCAGGTTTGTAAAAGTCATATTTCGTTTGTTTGTTGAAAAGTCAGTCTATTTCTGGACATTAGCGGATTAATCGATTAGGCAGGCAGAGTCAGCTACCAGCATCTGCGCTTTTGGTACGCTAGAGGCACCCCCCCTCCCCCCGTCACGGGAGTACGTACTTTATAGATGGCCCTATTGCGGCACAGCGGACACGAATATTTGCATCGGACAACAAGACTTAGTGGTATGGCAGAAGAACATCGCCAGTGTGGACAACGGTGTAGAAAAGGAATTCATCGGAAATAGTGTGTCCGGAATACTTTCGAATCGGTCCGCAAGTCCGGTTGATTGTTCGAATATCCGAATTGGTCCCAACTCGATTATGAACTCACTGGGGTGTACTAAAAAACTGGGGCGTATTTTTTGTGTTGCAAACAGCGACGCGAAAAGAACCATTTGATACACAAAAAATACCTTTCATTGTGTGCTTGTTGTCGACAAGAGATTTTCAGTTTCCCTATAACATCCGGGTCGCCTGTACTCTGAGCATTTTTATCATCATTTGTTATTTCTTTGCCATTGTGAAATCAAATTATACGACGAATTCTGAACAATGAAATTGCAGGCCTCGTGGGATTGTGACGGGGAGTGAATGTAATTAGATGTATCGTGACATTTATGGCAAGAATAAGTACTGATATATTGAGCAGTTATGACGAGAATCGGTGCTTGAAGTTTGGTGTGTCAAATCCCCAATGTCCTGAAATATTGATTGGGAAAATGACATTTCCGTGCGCTTTTTGTTATTGGTTCTCGCCCCCCCCCCCTCTCTCTCTCTCTCTCTAGCTCTCTCTCTCTCTCTCTCTTTCTCTCTTTCTTTCTCCCCCCCCCTTCCCCGTCTCTCTCTCTGTGTCCTTTCTTTGTCACTATCCGTCTGTTTCAGTGTCTATCTGTCTATCCTTTCCTTCTTATATCTCTCTCAGTGTTTGTCATCACAACCCGCACATCACCACCAGGTGAACTGTAAACGCCTTGAGTGGGCGCATTCATTTTCGTCAACTACATAACGATAGCACTGGTTGATTTCTATAACCTTACTAAGGTCTGACTATCTATGCATTAAGATAAGATAAGATAAATTTTATTCGTCCTTGTACAAGGAAATTTGTTTTGATCATTGAATACATAACAATATAGTTACAGAAGCAGAAAGTATGATACATAGCGCGCACACACACATATATACACACACACTGATAAATTAACTAAATTAACAAAATTAACAGTGCACACAATATGCTTCCCTAACTAAAACACATTGACCTGACACGCAGGACATAATTCAACTGTACGCACAGCAAGCAGAAGTGAACTGGTGCATGTCTTGCTTGGTCTGTCGTCATTTACCGTGTGACAGTTCCCAATGGTTTTCAACCCTTTGTTGTTCTACTCTCCCCCCCCCCCCACCCCATTAACTTCAGTGTCAGAGAAAACTGTTCCTATTGAACGGAGATCTGTCTCATCCTCCTCTTTATTATCAAAGTGGCCCCGGCATAATAAAAATTATGCTTATGGCAGCAATAGAGTTTGGAGAAAGCATGTTGACCCGATATCGGTCTTATTGTGCTTGGAAAAAGCAAGAGGGTAGACAATAATAACAGAACGATAGGACAAATTGGGACCCTGCCAGAAGCGCCCACGACCATCCGCTGACAGTGAGAGAAAAATGTTGACAGCAATAGAGAATTTTTGTTTTGTTTTGTTTGTTCTGTGGAAAGATACAATTGTAGTGCTGTGTGGCTGTACACGGTCTCTTCCAACGCCTTTCGGATTTTACCTTGCAGGGGTTTTTACGATGATAGGGCAAACGTAAATACGCTGAAGATGCGGCAAACAAGCAGAAACACCTTTTTTTAACATTAAGGAAGACGATATAAAAGAGGTATAATTATGGAAGGGAGCTCATTATATTTGTTATAGTTGCAGCCGGTACGATTAACTCTTTCTCTACGGTAACCTGTGTGGGTGTGGACGGGAACTCTCAACACTATCCAGTTTGAAATTTAGACGTAATTCAAAGATGTTAACTTTTCTTTCACTCAGTATAAACACAACACACTATACACTTGAACATTAAAGCAAAGGAAAATCAAGGAACCTGGATGGGTTTCAATATTTCGAGAAATTGAGTTCAGATTATTTGAGTTTGAAAATCGGTGTCAAAGTAGATGTTAACTTTTCTTTCACTCAGTATAAACACAACACACTATACACTTGAACATTAAAGCAAAGGAAAATCAAGGAACCTGGATGGGTTTCAATATTTCGAGAAATTGAGTTCAGATTATTTGAGTTTGAAAATCGGTGTCAAACTCGAGCCGAATGTTCGGCTTTCTGTAGCGAAGCGAAAACCTACGAGCCGAGTATGTGGCTTACCAGAGCCAGTGAGTTAAGATTTGGTTGTTGTTAGGGACCGTAGCTTTCTATGTAGTAAGCAATGACTGAAGAGTGGATGTAAGCCAGTGTTTTCTCTATTAGGCTTGGTAAGTAGAATGCGTTCCTCTATCCTGAAGATTATGCCCTTTCAAAGTTCAAATCTCCAATACAGTGCCAATTTACGGTGCGGACGAAACCATACTGTGAAATGTCCCAATTAGGCCGTGAAAGGATGAAAGCTGTCAAAGCGAGACAGAGCTTTGTGGCTGAGGTCTGTGATGAAATTTTAATGACTTGGCGCAACTGTGAACGGCCATAGTTTTGTATTCTCAGTGAATCGTGTGGCGCTGGCTTATTTGTTTCTCTCATGGTGCACTCTGAGTATTTGCGACGATAGGAAACCGGTAGGGGATAACGGACGGGCAGAAAAACTTCAAAATAATGTGCTCTAGACCCAATAATGGATGGTTTAAAACTGAGTGGAGGTGATCTGAGGCCACATGCATGTCATACCTGCGAGAGAGAGAGAAACAGAGAGACAAAGGGAAGGGAGGGAGGGGAGAGAGAGAGAGAGAGAGAGATAGAGAGAGTCACACAGAGGGAGACAGAGAGAGTCAGAGAGAGAAAGGGAGAAAGATAGAGAGAGAGAGAAAGGGAGAGAGACAGAGAGAGAGAAAGACAGAAAGAGAGGGAAAGAGGAAGAGAGAGAGAGAGAGAGAGAGAGAGGATTTCCGGATTTAGACTCCACATTCTAACATATTCCAGTGGCCGTTCACCTTACTGCAAAGTTTGAAGTCAGTACACATGCCATGGAAGCTTCCCTGAAATGTTGAAAACCGTTGACACCAAACTTCCTTGCAAAGCCACACTGTGTCACAGCAGCTGGTTTTCAGTGGTCCGTGAGAGTGCTGCATTGTTCGATGGCACTTCCCGACCCCGTCGTCATCACTGACGGTATTTATCCTTTTACGTCAAGACTTCTTGTTTCATACATTTTTCAATCGTCTCGCTAACACGGAGTCCTCGCACTGTGTTCTCTCTCACATGTGGATAGATTAATGGACGTACTGAAATGGACAGAAGTATGAACGGACCGAAAATGAATGGGTCGATAAATGGACGGACTGGAGATAATAGCATAGGCAGACGGGTGGGTTAATGAAGACACGGGTAGATGAGGGGTGGATGAACAGATAAAGAATCTAAATCAATGGAACGGGAGATTCTTCAGAAACTAGCTGGTTTTCAGTCATCCGTGGCCGTGTTGCAAGTTTGATGGCGCTTCTCGACCTTGTCATCACTGTCGGCATTTTGTCCTTTTACGTCAAGGCGTCTACGTTTGTTATTTCAATCATGTTGCGATCATCTCACTAACACTCGGTCTTCATGTTGTATTATCACTCGAAAGGGCACAAAAGCGCGACATACTTTGCATTTAGGCACTGGCTTCCGTGTGCACAGTGGCTGTTAGCGTGCCGATGCACTGTAAAACCAAAACTCAATCTCTCGGGGAGATATCGCAGTAAGTTCGGTCAGACACAGTCAGATCCTGCCAGCAAAATGTGCATCCGGGAAATAGTGGCAGAAGCTGACCATGTCTGACCGGGCCTCGTATGATAGGGATTTACTAGAAAATACAGGAAACTTATGATGTGTGCATTCTATGTCTGCCAGCAGCTGGCTGTGTCTGGCCGGACTTAGTATGATACCTCCCCAGACTCCGCGTTCCACATCTGATTCTCCTCCTAAATCATTATTTTCCAATTTTTAGGGATGTTTAGAGGAATTTTCAGATGCTGCGATGCACAATCTCCAGGAATGCCGCTTTGACTGTGTATATGACACAACTGGTTGCAATGGGGACAGTCTCCTACGCTCATTTACCGAACAGAGCTAATATAATTTCCGGACATGTATGTCGTGACTAATTGAGACAGAAATGATTCATTTTGTGAATGGAACTACCGCGGGGGGGAAGAAAAACCAAAACCAGAACAAACAAAATAAAATAGTGTTGATTGACGTGTGATAATAACAGAACTTCGACCCGGATTGTGGTCGCTCACAATGAATGGCATTTGATTCCAAATCGATCTTTAAAGGGCGAGTAAACAATTTCATGGACACAATGAATGAAGAATGAAGTAACTGTCACTGAACGAGGAGGAAGGAAAGAAAGGAGGGGGTTGCACTGAATGGTGCACGCTGCAGGGTTTTGTTTTGGACAGGGGAAATGACTGAAGATGTGTTTTCATGTGTACGGAAACGGCAACGGAAACGCCAAAAACCCTTGGAGTAGTGAAATAGAAGGAATATTTTCATGTATGCGGGAACGCCATTTCCGTGTACATGGAAACATTTTTTCTCTTCACTACTAGATGGATTTTTGCAGTTTCCGTTTCCATGTACAGGAAACACGGCTTAAAACTGTGTTTCACGTGTACGGAAATGGCATTCTCACACATATGAAAATAATTATTCTATTTCACTACTTGAAGGGTTTTTGAAATTTCCGTTGTGGATTCCATGGCCGTCTCCATTTCCGTATACATGAAAATACAGGTTTATTGTGAAAAATTGATTCAAACGAGCATAAGCTGCCAGTAAACATTTCATGGACATAATTATGTTAGTGTGCATGAGAAAACCCGGCATAAGTCGGCAGAGCTGATTTTGAGAAAAACGGCTTTGAAGTGAACATATGGTCCGACACAAACTTCCAACTTGGCTGTTGTTTAGGGGACCGTGGCATGTTACAGGGTAAACTGTAGACGCGCAGTGAACACAACCCACTATGATCTCTGTAACGGCTTAGTTATTAGTCTACGGTCTCCTAACAGCAATCACTCCAATAATACTTGGTCAATTAGCTATTGCCACTTATAGGATTAAATGCAGTTTTCTCAAAATCTTGTTTTAGGGGGTCACTGACTTCAATTTATCAGAAATGTCTTGTCTTTTATTATATCTACAGAACTCAAAATGTCATGTTGCCAGCTTATGCCGGGTTTTCTCATGCATACTCACATATTATGGATGGACGGATGGAGTAAATGTCACTGAACGAGGAGGAAAAAAGGAGGAGATGATGGTAAGAAAGAAAATGTGAACGCCGCAGATGTTTGTTTAGGACCGACTTATTTCAGTGTGAAAATTTGATTCCAAGTCGAGCATCAGCTGCAAGTAAACAATTTCGTGGACACATGAATGAACGGATGGAGTAAATGTCATTGAACGAGGAGGAAAAAAGGAGGAGATGATGGTAAGAAAGAAAATGTGAACGCCGCAGATGTTTGTTTAGGACGGACTTATTTCAGTGTGAAAATTTGATTCCAAGTCGAGCATCAGCTGCAAGTAAACAATTTGGTGGACACATGAATGAACGGATGGAGTAAGTGTCATTGAACGAGGAGGAAAAAAGGAGGAGATGATGGTAAGAAAGAAAATGTGAACGCCGCAGATGTTTGTTTAGGACCGACTTATTTCAGTGTGAAAATTTGATTCCAAGTCGAGCATCAGCTGCAAGTAAACAATTTCGTGGACACATGAATGAACGGATGGAGAAAATGTCATTGAACGAGGAGGAAAAAAGGAGGAGATGATGGTAAGAAAGAAAATGTGAACGCCGCAGATGTTTGTTTAGGACCGACTTATTTCAGTGTGAAAATTTGATTCCAAGTCGAGCATCAGCTGCAAGTAAACAATTTCGTGGACACATGAATGAACGGATGGAGAAAATGTCATTGAACGAGGAGGAAAAAAGGAGGAGATGATGGTAAGAAAGAAAATGTGAACGCCGCAAATGTTTGTTTAGGACCGACTTATTTCAGTGTGAAAATTTGATTCCAAGTCGAGCATCAGCTGCAAGTAAACAATTTGGTGGACACATGAATGAACGGATGGAGTAAATGTCATTGAACGAGGAGGAAAAAAGGAGGAGATGATGGTAAGAAAGAAAATGTGAACGCCGCAGATGTTTGTTTAGGACGGACTTATTTCAGTGTGAAAATTTGATTCCAAGTCGAGCATCAGCTGCAAGTAAACAATTTGGTGGACACATGAATGAACGGATGGAGTAAATGTCACTGAACGAGGAGGAAAAAAGGAGGAGATGATGGTAAGAAAGAAAATGTGAACGCCGCAGATGTTTGTTTAGGACGGACTTATTTCAGTGTGAAAATTTGATTCCAAGTCGAGCATCAGCTGCAAGTAAACAATTTGGTGGACACATGAATGAACGGATGGAGTAAATGTCACTGAACGAGGAGGAAAAAAGGAGGAGATGATGGTAAGAAAGAAAATGTGAACGCCGCAGATGTTTGTTTAGGACGGACTTATTTCAGTGTGAAAATTTGATTCCAAGTCGAGCATCAGCTGCAAGTAAACAATTTGGTGGACACATGAATGAACGGATGGAGTAAATGTCACTGAACGAGGAGGAAAAAAGGAGGAGATGATGGTAAGAAAGAAAATGTGAACACCGCAGATGTTTGTTTAGGACGGACTTATTTCAGTGTGAAAATTTGATTCCAAGTCGAGCATCAGCTGCAAGTAAACAATTTGGTGGACACATGAATGAACGGATGGAGTAAATGTCATTGAACGAGGAGGAAAAAAGGAGGAGATGATGGTAAGAAAGAAAATGTGAACGCTGCAGATGTTTGTTTAGGACGGACTTATTTCAGTGTGAAAATTTGATTCCAAGTCGAGCATCAGCTGCAAGTAAACAATTTGGTGGACACATGAATGAACGGATGGAGTAAATGTCATTGAACGAGGAGGAAAAAAGGAGGAGATGATGGTAAGAAAGAAAATGTGAACGCTGCAGATGTTTGTTTAGGACGGACTTATTTCAGTGTGAAAATTTGATTCCAAGTCGAGCATCAGCTGCAAGTAAACAATTTGGTGGACACATGAATGAACGGATGGAGTAAATGTCATTGAACGAGGAGGAAAAAAGGAGGAGATGATGGTAAGAAAGAAAATGTGAACGCTGCAGATGTTTGTTTAGGACGGACTTATTTCAGTGTGAAAATTTGATTCCAAGTCGAGCATCAGCTGCAAGTAAACAATTTGGTGGACACATGAATGAACGGATGGAGTAAATGTCATTGAACGAGGAGGAAAGAAAGGCAGGAGGAGGGTATGAAAGAGTGGTGGAGGCTATGGAGCAAATGACTCAATGTGAACATTTGATTCCAAATCGAGCATCAGCTGCGACTGAACGATTTCATGGACACATAAATGAACGGATGGAGAAAATGTCACGCAACGTGGAGGATCGGAAAAAAAAAAAGAGAGGAGGCTGCACACGTTTTGTTTTGGACAGGGTAAATGATTCAGTATCAACATAAAAATGTTTTGGTTAATTTGTGTAGACTGGCATTTACTTTGGCCTTTTAGTGGCATGGCTTTCCTTGACTGTAGGCACTTGCTTGTTCCAACTCCACTATTTGCACAGCTGAGAAATTCGACGTTAAACGTTTGCGGCGTTAGTATTATGATAAGGAGGTGGAATAAATCGGAAGTGTGAAACAACTAGATAAGGGCCACAACGCATTTTGAAGGAGTGTCAAAGTATACATTGGTTATACCTGTTCTACATACTAAAAGTTCTTCAGAAAATGGAGATAGAAACAAGAACTAAGGTCGCGTTTCCTATTGAGCAATTTGCAGAGCATTCGGACAATAATGTGAATAAGCGGGTGAGTGAGGTCCGATAAAAGGCTTGGCGGACTGAATGGAATGAGGGGGATAGGGATGGATGGATTGACAGACTGAAAAGTGATGGAAGTACTGGTGGATCCATGGATGGACGGATATGGATAGGTGGTTGAATGGATTGGCTTCAAGTGGATAGAGTAGTGGATACAATACTGAAAATTGACAGATCTATGGAAAAACGGACAGGCTGAAATTGAAAATTGGAATTATGGATGAACGGGCTGAAAATCGATGGACGGACCGAAAATAATTGGTTGATAAAATGGTTAGACTGAAGATGGATAGGATAGACAGACGGATGGATTAATGAACGCACTGGCAGATGACGGGTGGATGAACAGATAGACAGTGTGAATCAACGAAGAATGTTGCCAGGGGCGGGTAGTCAAAGCCGGATGGAGAAAACACTGAGATGTTCACTGTCCGGCAATGGCTTATAATGGACAATATTTTGTATACTACTTTAATCCCATTTGGGAAATTTGCCGTTGTGTCATTGCAGCCCAGTTACAACTGGAGCAGATACGACGTCGCCACGGTGCAGCGCCTATTAGCGGTTTTTTTTTTTTTTGGGGGGGGGGGGATACCTTTTATTTAATTTTGCCCGGGCAGCGGCCTGTTCAGCCTGGTCTTCTCGGTTTCCAGCTGTCAAGGTATCTTTAACGTGCGCAACCTGCTCGCGGGCCCTCTGAGTTTTTCGTCCTTATTCGAGAAGGCTAGGTGCTCGATCCTACCTCCCATAGGATCAGGGACAGGAAAACATGAGAAAAATCTCAAAATTCCAACATGACTTTACTGAAAGAAATTCGTGCCCCTAACAACAGCCATCAATGAAACAGGGGAGATTCTGCAGAGACCTAACCGAATTAGTTCAAGGCTCGTCCTGTTACGAATTAATCCCGTCTTCCTGCCCGCTAAGTGAAAGGATTTAGTGCTTGGAGACTTTGCTAGCATGGGAGCACTTGTGGCAGTAACTTGCCTGAACCGATGCAAATCTCCTCCGTGAGTGATCTGGAGTCTGTGTGTAAAACCGGAGAAATACCAATAGTGAGGTAGGGGCTTCTAACGAAATGAGGAAATAAACAGATAGATACGTTAATAAATAAGTGAACAAAGAAATGATTAAAACACGGCTGTTATCACTGTTTACCGTTGAGAAAATAGATAGTCCGTATTGTGTCATTACTATTATTATTACTATTGATTTCATTATTAATGTTGCATGTATTTAATCATTATTATTACTACTACTACTACTACTATTACCACTACCACTACCACTATTAGTACTACTAATACCACTACCACTACCACTATTACTATTGCTACCACTACTACTGCCACTGGATGTACTCTACTACTCTACTACTACTATTTCTACGACTGCTACTACTACTACCACCACTAATACTGCCACTAGACATACTGTACTACCAGTACTACTACTACTACTTCTCTTACTTTACTATAGTATTATCGTTATTATCACTACTGCAACGACTACAACAACAACAATTGCTACTGTTACTACTACTATTATGATTACTACTACTACTATCGATAACCCTTCGCATTGTATCGTGAAAACAGACATTCCGAATGAATTTCGGTCTGAAGTTGTACCTTCTGTCTTTGAGACAGATAGTAGCAAGTAAAATATTATATGATGGAGCGAAATAAATGAAATAAATGAATAAAATGAAAATAATGAACACAAGTACATTGGAATGTGCGGTGACTTTAAATGTGCGTGCGATACGCAGCCGCCTGCCTGCAATCTGAGCGGGCCTTTCCCGTAAATAAACGGCCAGTCATTAGATTATTTTCCTTTCATTTCCCAACAATCGATTTCTCATTTCCTGTCCGTGTGCTGCTGGTAGTCGCCCACCGGCAGCTGCGGCATCGTGTCGCATCGTTGTGTCTTGGGTTTAGTGGCAGTGCGCGTATGTGCGCGCTGAGTAGGAGCGTATGTCGGTGTGCAATGTGTGCTCCAATCATTTTAGGTGTGTTGGCTGCTTTTGAGTAGGTGCGTGTGTAAGCGTGTGTAAAGCCTATGTGTTTGTATGTTTTTCATAATTGTAATGATGTGAAATCAGCGTCTTGACCAAAAAACAAAAAAAAGCAAAAAAAAAAAAAAAGATACTTTGATGTTGGGATGGGGGTAGACTGACTTCAATAGGATGAAGAAAAGCGAAAGTCATTTGGACAATTAATTCTGCCGTGCAAAGACAGAGGGAAGAGAGAGGGGGCGTGAGAGAAAGAGGGAAGAGAGAGAGAGGGGGGCTTGCGAGAGGGAGGGAAGAGAGAGAGAGGGAGGGAAGAAAGAGAACGCGATTGAGAGAGATAGTGAGAGGAGGAAAAAAGAGTAAGAGAGAGAGAGAGGGTGAAAGAGGGAGGAGAGAGAGAGAGAGAGGCAAAAGAGAAAGAGGACGTGAAAAGCAAGGGAAGAGAGAGTAATATAAGAGAGGAGAGCAAGAGAGGGAAGAGACAGATCAGATCAGATGCAATTTCTACTGGGGTCTTAATGAAACTGCCAACCAACACAACCTTTATTGACAGCGAAGACAAAGGGGTGACGTAACAGATCAAAGAGAGACAAGCGCGCGCGTGAATCATAGATGTCATGACTCATTGTGACGAGTGTCAAACACTGAGCTGAATGTGGACATTGGTTGAAATTCTGTGATGATTAGCACTGTCAGTTCAGTTATGATTAAGGAAACCTCTTTGAAACGTGTGGAGAAAAGAAAGTGGTTATACTTCGTGACTTCATCCTGCTGTAAGTATTACTTCTCGGACAGTGGGTATTGACAGTGTCATTCCGGCGTTTCTAACGGCAGATGTCTCGTTTGTCTTCCTTCGGCATAGTGGGACCTTAGTTCATGTTTTGTTCCAACTCCACATTCTGCACACCTGAGGAATTCGACGTTGAATGTGTGCGGCTCCAGAATTATGATGCAGAGATGGAAATAATCGGAACTGTGAAACAGCTTGTTAAGTGCCACAACAGATTTTATAACATGTGTGAACGTGTGTTTTTGTAATAATTCTTCTATATGTACTAAAAGATCTCCAGTTTTTTCAGAAAATGGAGATTGAATAAACAAAAACTAAGCGCGCGCTCTGCCTATAAATAAAGTACATTATTTTATACTATTCGGCATAGTCTTACAAAGTTCTGCAGAATGCGGCGCTGCAAATTCATTTGTATCAAGCTTTTTTAGCGATCCTAATAATAATAATAGTAATAATAATAATAATAATAATAGTAAATAATGATACTAATAATAGTAACATGTTTATCATCCGGGCAAGATAAGTTGTAAACTTATGTGTGAGACTGGTGGTTTGAATTCAATCATTCCTGCATTCATTCGTTTGTTCGTTCATCCAATAATCCATTCGCTATATATTCATAATGTATATTATATTCTTCATTTTATTGATTCATCAAGTGATTAACGATTTGATTGATTGATTGATTGATTGATTGATTGATTCCTTTACCCCCAACGCTGCATTCACTAAATGGAGACAAAAGTCTGCGGAGAGAGAAATGGGAAGAAAAGGATCACGTGATCCAATGTATTTGTTCCCTAGCCAGGCGCGTGCATTCTATTTCGAGATCCACAATGAGTCTCTCTGTCAGTGGGGGCAGCAGACACTTGGTTATTAAGGACGAGCACCTGCTGCGCTAGGGCCACATTAGGGGGTAGCTGATAATGGGGGGGGGGGGTGGTGGGAAGGAAGGATGAATGGAAGGAGGGATGAATAGACTAGAGAGCAGAATGATAGAAAAGGGAGCAGCTGAGAAAGACAGACAGAAAGGTGGAAAAAATGATTGAGAGCGGTCTTCAGAGGAATGGCATACTCACGGATTTATGAGAACTCGAAAATGGGAAGAGGGACGACCGGGAAGATAGACAGAAAATGGAGAACGGAAGTGGTCATACAGAAAGCTGTGGAAGGAAAGGAGGGAAGGGTGATAAAAGAGAAGAGAGAGTGACTTGGGTTATTGAGAGTCAGAAGTCAGAACTTGGGGAAAGGGACAGTTGGGAAAGATAGACGGTAAGAAATGAAGAAAGAGTGCAGTCGTTAGAGAAAGCCGTGGATGGCGGCCTGCGGAGTGCGGGTGAAGGTACAGAAAGAAGGGGTAGGGGGACAGCCCGTAGTGGAGGATTATTTGAGAAGTGTTTGCAACAGTATGTCTCCCAGATGTACTCTAAAAATACACGGAATCAGTTTAGAAATTATACATCTCATGACCTTATTCCTGGTTTGTTCCAACTCCAATTTTTGCACAGCTGAGAAATTCGACGTTAAACGTTTGCGGCATTAGTGTCACGATAAGTTAGAATAAATCACAGAACTGTGAAACAGTTTGATAAGTGTCACAAAGCATTTTAAACAAGTGTCGGAGTGGGCATTTTGTTATACCTCTTCTATGTACTAAAATATATCCAGGTTGTCGGAATCTGGTGATAGAACAGACAAGAACTAAGGTCGCGATCGGTCGGCTCTTGACCGAAGAGAGTTAAGCATACCTTTGGCGGCAGCTCACCTGAATGAGCATTATCCCTCCACCCCCCGCTAATCATGTTTAACCTTCTCTTTCTATGAATATGATGCGACTGAAGAAACAGGTAGAAGACAAAATAGGAAAAAGAAAGCGGAAAAGCAGAGCAAACCGGGGAAGGAGGAAGTTCTTTCCGATTCCGAGGGATTAGGTCTCAGAAAAGGGGAATTTTTGAAGGTGATGGGAAATTAGGTGGGGTATATTGTGCGTTCGTGATCCTTTTGCATGCGTTTCGGGAGATTCAGACGGCTATTATTAGGGATGAGGCAAACTATGGATGGTGCAGGCCTCAGACTGGTGACTCGCCGTAATTATGCATCACACTAATACACCAGGCGCCGCCCTTGTCTGTTTCAATCCCTCAGGGGGCCAAAGTCAAATTGCAAAGCCGAAGAGAGAAAAGGTTTATACAGCATTGTGCTCACTGTTCAAACGTTCAACTAGAGCTTACTATACTATGTAAAATACCAACGATCCCCTTGCAACAACCCTCACATAGAGGTGAGGGGTTAAAGCGCTGAAAAGTTGGCTCAACGGGTTACCTTGTCCTTGCTAAGTGGTTCGTTTGCGGGAAAAAGAGTTGAGAGCTTTGCACTCAAGTGAACAGTGATTCTTAGCCTGTTGTGACTTCTGAGGCGATACATAATAATTGTCTCTTTGACTGGTTGGGGGGGGGGGGAGAATAACAACTGGCTAAAGCTGGGTTTTCATGTGTACAGAACAACAAGTGAAACGTCAAACAACCTGGCAAGTAGTGAAATAGAAGGAATGTTTTCATGTGTTCGAAAAGGCCGTTTCCGTACATACTGAAACACTCCTTCTTGTTATTACTTGGTGGATTTTTGACGTTTTCCGAACACATGAAAATCCAGCTTTATGCTGGCCTGTGTAAATAAGCAAGAGGCCTAAAGCCCAGAATTCCTCGTAGGTAATGTATGTAGTGGGTGAGAGAATATAATCATAATTTAGGAACCAGCGGACTTTGCCAGTACTGGGTACGAATGGCCAGTTTGTATCATATCAGTATCGTATTTAGTGGTAGTTGTGATCTGTTGTTACCATTGGTGGACCAAGGGGGGGGGGGGAGGCGCTAATTGCATGTAATAACACTTGGCAGGTTGCCGCTCCTGCTTGTCATCGCTGAATGAATGAAGCTTGCACGTCATTTTTTAAAACTAGTATTCCTTGAGTGTTTGCGCAGTGTAGTGATCACACAAATTACCAAGTGTTTTCGCAGTTACCCAGTTGCTCAATCAGTGGGGCTTCTCTCTGTCTCTCTTTCGTTCTCTCATCAGCTCTCCGAGGGGGATCTCTCTCTCTCTCTCTCTCTCTCTGTCTCTCTCTCTCTCTCTCTCTCGCATTTAATGATCCTTTTCACTGTCAACTCAAGCATATTTGTCTTTTGATTTATAACCATATTTATTGATTGCTGTTAATGAGGAATATTTAGTCGACCCAGTCAAACTCCCAATATTCCGTCAGAGGAGCAGGTTTTTACTGCAATGCATGTACACAGTGATGCAAAACACCTTAGGTCTTGTGCAGTCTTAAACTTTATAACTCAGTTCTCGTGGGTGATTGTGGGCATTTCTGGCAGGATCTCGTTTCCTATCATTCTGTTATATTCTGTCTGTCATCTTGCTTTTTCCTAGCACAATGTGACACTGACAGTTATCGGGTCGACGTGCTTTCTTCAAATTCAAACTCGTGCGGGTACTGTCTGTCTGTCTGTCTGTATGTCTATCAGTTTTGTCTGCCTGAGAGACTTGTCAACCAGTGCATTAATAATTATGTCTGTTGTACAGAATGGCGTGTGCTGTTATCTGTTTATGAAGTTCTCTCACTTGACAAGATCCCTACAGAAATATTGAACATGATCCGCCTGACACGGAAAGTGATAAATTCTCACTCAGTTATCGACATAACAATATTGGAGGTTCATTTTCTGATAAGAATGGACGGAGGAAATGGAAATGACAGGGCGGAGATTGTTTAGGTGGCGTCTCGTCTTCAGTGAAAAAATGAATGGTTGACGGGCGTGTCTGTGTAGTTCTCTGACCCGTACGTTGGTATCTACTGGTAGTCTTAGGGTATAGCTGCACCTCTCCCGGTCTTTTTAGTTTTTTCTAAGAACATGAATTATATTTCCACCGGATACAACCGTTAAATAATAGAGTAACAGTTATAAAGAATTGCAGGGTTGTTTTTTACAATGTGACGTAAAAAAATTGGTGACCGCTTCTGAAAGGGTCTCCGCCGTGTCCTATCATTGTGTTGTATTTTTTCTATCGTCGTGTACAATATGACCGTTATCGTGTCGATGCGCTTTATGCAAACTCAGCCACAAACATAAAGAGCCAGTGCACACTGGGCCCTATGCATTTTTCGTCCTTATCCGAGAAGAGTAGGTACTCGATTCTACATATTACCATAGGATCAGGGACAGGAAAATATGAGAAAAGTCCCAAAATTCTAACATGCCTGCACTAAGTGGGATTCGAACCCTGTGCCTTCTGCATGAGAGGCGAGCACCTTGCCCCTAGACCACCGTGTTCCTCCCACAGGAGGCACTGAATCAGCCCAGTTTTGTCATGGTTTTAATCTGAGATGTGGACAATGGAGTTATACGGGACCCCGTGCACTGACGAGACAAAACAAGTCTGTCTCACCAGTTGGGAAGCCTGAAACCCGTCTTTAAGTCAGGTGGCAGAAAGAGAGACTTCGCGCACCGGGTCAAAACAGTCTTCGGTCAGCGAGCCACCAGCCTTGTTACTTGTACTTGATGAGTTCATTCTTCCACGCCCTTGTGAACCTGTCCTTAATTTTCCTAAACATATCGCGGCCAAAATGCACACTCTTACACTTATTCAAAAATGCGTTGTGGCACTTGTCAAGCTGTTTCACAGTTCCCATTTATTCTAGTCCGTATCATAATCCTAAAGCCGCAAACGGTTAATGTCGAATTTCACAGTCATACAAAAAGTGGAGTTGGAACAAACAAGGTCGTGATATCTCTTCTTTGTTTGAATTTCAATATCCCAGAGCGCGATAATATTTACGAGTAATATTTGAGACTGTAAAGTTGTCATCCTTGCAACTTTCGAAGAGTAACGCAAGTATCTTTGTTGTTGTTTTTTTTACAATCGTGTTGGATTTGAAGAAGACGAAGAGTGTTGACACTCACACGGTACAGCTGGGTTATTCCGTGATAAACAGAATCTCATTCACTGCAGAATCCCAGGGGAATGGACAGATGGATCCAGGCAGGCCCGGGTTAGAAGATGGAGAGCCAGAGAGATAGATGGTGGAGGATACACACAGGAAATGATGACCAAGACAAAAGGGGAGAGGGTACGGAGGTTAATACAAATCTGACAGTGTTGAGAGAGAGAGGGAGGGATTGATTTGGTATGTTTTGGTAGGTCTTTCAGAACAAGAATGGTTGAGACGGGATGTAGACGGGGTGAGGGAAGGATATGCGACAAGGCCGGACGAACCCGGCAAATATGGAACCAGCTGGCCACTGGAACCGGGATAATTATGTAGGGAAACCCTCGAATGGAGCAGAGAATTTCGCCCCAATTCATTACGGGGATGCCCGGTGTGCAAGGATTCTGGTTCCTGTCATCAAATCATCAAATCAAAGCAGTTAGAATACGATGTGTTCGTAGCAGATGAGTGAATTGATAGTAAGAGAGGAATGAAATCAGAGGAACGAAAAAGATGAGACAAGATGCAGTTGTAGGGGCATAATAGTCAGAGAGATTGGCTTGGTTGCGGGCGGTTCCAGGTTTGAACCCAGGGCTGAGGGCTGGGTCCAGTCTACGGCATTCTTCATCAGATATCTCTGTTCTTCGCGCATGCCTTTGAGATATTCCCTCGTTCAGCAACCCGACGGGGACCCAAGGTTTGTTTATGACCCCGGTCTCATTGTGAAGAAAACGGGAGGATGGATGGATGGATGAGTGGATGGTGAGTGGAAAGGGCAGGTGGATGGATGGGAGAATGGGTGTGGGTGGATGGACAGATGGGAGATGAGAAAACAAACTGGGTGCGGTTTACTCAATGGAGGATGCAAATGCGGTCTTATAAAATCTAGATTATAAAAAAAAATTAAAAAATTCGGTGATTTTTAACAGCACCTACCGCCGCTCTTACAGCTGGGATTTGCGTGAAATTTTATAGGTGCCTTCCATTTGGCCCCCAGAAGGGTCTTTTTTTTTAATTTGGGGACTTGAAGTGGCGGGGAAGTTTGGGTGTTGTTTTTTTTTGGTTTAAATTTTGCTCTGTGTCTCTGTTCTGCCCTCGATGCATTTTTTTTTTTTCGCAAACTCATGAGCCCATATTAAGATTATCGCACTTCCTGTGATGTGCTGATTATTAAACACACTGTTCAGTGCGCATAGTATCGCCATTTCACGAATGCTGACGTGGTGTGCGGGGCATTAACGCGCAAAGAGGGTGCAGTAAGACTTATCTAAAAACAAACAAACAAACAAGAATTATAAAATAAACCTGAAGGAAAGGGAATAGTGAAGCACAGCCATTATGATCAATCAGAACTGAAACTAATAAACGTATTTATCTCGGGCAGGGCTGGGGATCTCGGTTAGTAACATCAAACAATGTAAGTACATGTACTCGTAAAACTCGGCTCTACCGTTCACATACCACCCCACATTCCTGAGCTCAAACTGGGCTCTAGTACACACGAACTCACCTCGAACAAGATAATGAATACGAACAAGGTACTGCGCATTCGCCAGAGAAACGACTGTACTTTGTGAGTAGCGAGTGAGTAGTAAAGTAGGTCAGGCTCTTAACCGATAACAGGTGTGATGTATCAGCTGGGCAGCTGGCAAGAAGATCACGAACCCTTAGCTCGGAAGAGGAGGAAGATGAACAGGTTCTTCTATCCTTTAAGCGTTTCATCGCGGAAATGCCTGCCATGCTACGGAAAACGACCGTACGTGCAAAAATTGGTTCTATATTCATTATTTCATGCAGTGGAATCTGCTGTGTCTGCCTAACTGGATTTGGCGTTGAGGTCTTTGCTTTCGGAGGATTTCCACCCTTGGCATTTGCACCTCTCTTGTTTTATTTATTTATTTATTTATTTTCATGTAGTTCTTGTATTTGTATTTGTATGCTTGTTTGATCTTATTTGGGGCGTGATGATGGTGTGGTGGTGGTGGTGGTAGAAATTAACTTCTTTTTTTTAATGTTGCCCGGGCAGCCGGCCTAACCCTGCTCTTATTGACTTCAACTGCCACCAAGGTATCATTAACGTACGCAACGAGCACATAGGGCCAACCGAGTTTTTTCGTCCTTATCCGAGAAGACTAGGTGCTCGATCCTACCTACCATAGAATCAGGGACAAGAATTTCGCCCCAAAATTCCAGCATGCCTGCACTGACCGGGAACGGAACCCGATGCTTTCGTTATGAGAGGGGAACACTTTACCTCTAGACCAACTTGTCCCCAAAGAAAGCAAAACTGTTTTGTTTTTTTTTTTCAAATTTCCTGTAAAATGTTGTGTCTTGCGTATACAGTCTTTCTTCATAGTATGGCGGATGTCGCTGGTTGGATTAGTGAAGAAAAGAGTCAAGAGTGATGCATGTGAAGAAAAAGTGTTTCTGTATTGCTGTTAAGGACTGTGTGTTCTGTGTGTTTGTTATCTGCGGCTTCGCTGTTGTAGTTTTGTGTTATTGTTGTTGTGGCTGTTGACGGCTGTGTCGTTATTGTTGTTGTGGCTGTTGACGGCTGTGTCGTTATTGTTGTTGTGGCTGTTGACGGCTGTGTCGTTATCGTTGTTGTGGCTGCTGACGGCTGTGTCGTTATCGTTGTTGTGGCTGTTGACGGCTGTGTCGTTATTGTTGTTGTGGCTGTTGACGGCTGTGTCGTTATCGTTGTTGTGGCTGTTGACGGCTGTGTCGTTATCGTTGTTGTGGCTGTTGACGGCTGTGTCGTTATCGTTGTTGTGGCTGCTGACGGCTGTGTCGTTATCGTTGTTGTGGCTGTTGACGGCTGTGTCGTTATCGTTGTTGTGGCTGTTGACGGCTGTGTCGTTATTGTTGTTGACGGCTGTGTCGTTATTGTTGTTGTGGCTGTTGACGGCTGTGTCGTTATCGTTGTTGATATTTTGTTCATATTTCTGGACTTTCCGTAGTGAGTTAGGATGGTGGAGCAAGGTAAAGGGAGGCTATTAAGGGGTGAAAGGAGGAGGCGGTGAGTGGTTGGGGGGGGGGGGGGTGGGGGAGTCCCGAGCTGGAATTGGGCGGTTGGATTTCAAAGATAGACTCATTGTCAGTTGATATTGCACAGTGTCTTTCTCTAGCTCTCTCTGTCTCTCTCTCCCTTTCTCTATTCTCTGTAACTCTCACTCTCTTTCTATTTCTCTCTCCCTCTCTCCCTTCCTCTCTTCTCTCTAACTCTCACTCTCTTTCTGTTTCTTTCTGTCTCTCCTCTCTAACTTTCACTCTCTTTCTATTTCTTTCTCTGCATCTTTCTTCCTTACTCTCACTCTCTTTCTGTTTCCCTCTCCCTTCTCCCTCCCCTATTCTCGTTCTATTTCTCTCTCCCTTTCTCTCTCTCTCTCTCTCTCTCTCCCTCTCTTCCAGAACTTTGTAATTGTACTTGGGGTGAGTTGGGGGGAAGGGGGGGGGGATCCTGTGTTATATAATTATCATGACTTTGAGAGGAATGACGAACCAAATAAACCTTGAAAACCCCTGTTCTAAAATCATTAGAAAGTCCCGAGATGGAATAGAAAAAACAACAACAACAAAACAAACACGGCTATGAAAATATTGGATTTGGAACCAGAGATTGAAGATGGATCGGTGTACAGGTGAAGGTCATCCGGCTCAAGCCCAGTGAAAGACAATAAAGGTTTTTTCTTCTATTAACTTTCCGTGTATTATTTTCTCTTCTCAGTTGGGTCAGGAGTCGCTGACGTTTGGTGTCTGGCGAATTGGTGGTGTTCTGAGATCTTCTGCTTTTCTTTCTTTCTTTTTTTCTGCTTTTCTTTCTTTCTTTCTGTCTTTCTTTCGTTCTTTCTTTGTCTTCATAATAACATCAGTGTTCCTTTCTGTGTTTCTCTCTTCTTGCAATGCTTTCCAGCTCTCTGGGTCGCTCTCTTTCTCTGTGTGTCTCTGTCTCTATCTGCCTGTCTCTCTTTCTCTGTCTCTCTCCCTCTGTCTACCTCTCTCTCTCTCTCTCTCTCTCTCTCTCTCTCTCTCTCTCTCTTCTCTCTCTCTCTCTCTCTCTCTCTCTCTCTCTCTCTCTCTCTCTCTTTCGCTCATCGCCCCCTCTCCCCCTCCTCCCTCTCTCTAATTTATATTTTCTGAAATTCATTAATTTTTACAGTTTTTTTTTTTGTGTGTCCATTTACTTAAGTTCAAGTTTGAATCAAAACCGACGTAAAGCAGACTTGAGTATGCTCTAATGGCTATATTGCCCTGCAAATCGTCAAAAAAAAACCAAAACAACTCCGGAAACATTGTGACATTGTTTATGCCTTACGTTTATCTTTGTCTACGGCCCGACACCCGTCACATATCTCACTGTCTTGATCTCTCCGGAGAGACTCCTGAAGGTTCAAGCCATTAGCCGATTTGTCGTCGTTGTTGTTTTTTCTGTCTTAAAAATCAGACGGAAACTGTAAACTGATCGGGCTTGGGAGATAAGTCTTTAAGTGAATCTGCGGCCTTGTTTATTCCAGGCAGTGAGAAACCCCCGTGGAATACTGCCATGTTATCAAGAAGGGGTTGATGTTAGGGGGCCGTGCTCTATTTACAAGGCCAAATTAATAAAGAAAATACTAAGTTGTGTTCACCGTTCATCTACAGCCTATACTGCAGAATACTATTGTCCCCTAAACAACAGCCACTGTTGTGAGAAAAGATCGTTCATATAAAAAAAAGTGTACAGGACTCTCTCTCCCCCCCCCCCCCCCCCCCCGTAAACTCATCGGGTCTTGGAGACAACTTAGTCATCTAGATGAATCTGCAGCCTTGTTTTACTTCAGCCTGTGGGGAAACCCTTCTTGAGTACTGCCGTCTTTGGAAGAAAGCCCGTATACGCCAATGACAGAAGTTATTTTGCAGACCCTCCTCCGACACCCCCCACTCCCACCCATCCCCAATTACCATTTTGGGATGACCAAAAGAAAACTATTTGTCGTTATAAAATTTAACTGAGATAAAGAAAGATAGAGCCAATCCCTGTCTATGCAGTTTTGTTAGAAGGTGAATAGGCCCTAGATTGGGGGATACTGTGTTTGTCCATAACATGGCAAAATAGATCATTGCGGTTGATTCTGAAGGTTGAATGAAATAGGAGCAGCTGTTTTGAATTGAGTTCATTCATACATTTTTTGCATTATATTTGTTTACCAAAGGGAATCGTGGGTTTACGTAATGATTGAATACAGACTGTGTCTGATGAAACAATGAACTAGTCCGTGCAAAACACCGAATTTTAAATTTTCATTTTGAGTGAGCCCCACTTTATTTGAAAACGTCACTACAGTGCCTGGGCGTCATGTGCTAATGTGGCATTAGTATGTTTCGCCTTTAAGAACGGAAGTCTGCAAATAGCTGTGTCTTCTTCGCCGTCTGCTTTCTTCTCTCACTTCCTGTCATCTAATCTCTTCCATATATTGAAACAGGAGAAGATAAAACATCGCTTGGGGCGTAGGTAGTGGACATTGAGATCTTGTTTATGTTCAGATCGTTTGGAAAACAAAACAACAATAACAATAACAAATGAGAAAGAAAACACGGGGTATCGAAAAAGGACTCGCAACGGGGGCTTATTTCACTAACAGTGTCGTTACTTTACTCCAAACGGAAATGTCAAAATGTACTGTTTTCACAGTTTCTGTCCAGTTGCGTCGAGCTACAATGCACATATATTTCCCCTTGGCATTTTTGGCATTTTGAGGAAGGTTACACTTTTGATTTTGAAAAATAGACAAAAATGGTCATGCAGGACGAGTTTTATTATTATCACTGTAAAATATTGTTGTTGTTGACGTTGTTGATATTGTTGTATGACGAGATACAGGAGGGACAGGGTATTTCCCGCGTGTAGAGTATCATTAATTTCTTTTTGTTTTTTCTCCTTGTCTTTACCAGATGGATCCCTCTTGAAGGCTAGCCAGGCGGACAATGTACCCAGGCGCAAGTCATTTGATGTAGCGGCCGATGTTGACCGCCGGCCGTCGGTGATAGGAACACTCATCAATCGGATAACATTGCCTGCCATGTAAGTACATCTTCTGTGGGCGTGTTTTTTGCCCTTCGTGCCGTCTGAGTCGTCTAGTTTTGGCTCGTATTTGCCTTTCAGCTGTAAATGCCGGTATAGATCTGCACATCCATATGTATATGTCTTGCCATAATTATTTTGGCCCCAAAAGTCAATAGGATATCGTCTGTCTGCCATGTGAGCACCGCCATTATATGTTTCTTTGCGCTCTGTTAATGTTTTGTCTGAGTGCTGTCTGGCTCATGTAATATGGACCTTTTATTTAGTAAGAGCGCACTGGCATGTCAATTCTAAATGTTCTAGATGAAACCGGCTACACGTTTAATATTCTCCTGCCTCATACTTTGGATCCAGAGTCAGTAGGATGTTATTGTTTTTTCTGCCGTGTTAGTATGTCTGCTCTGTCCCCCTTTTCTCTTTTTTTGATGTACTTTCTGGCTCATGTTTACGAGCACGTCAGTTCTCTAGTTTTAAATATGTCCAAAGATGTGGACTGTCCTATTTTTATCGAGTTCTCGTCAGCCCCCCAGTCTGTGTATATCCATAAAAATACCAAATATTCTTGTTTACAGCTGGGTTCGGGCTTGCTGACTGGTTTCAGTCCATTTCAGCCAATTGAAGACTTTCTAATCCCCGCCACCTACTTTGTGTCTTTTCCTTGTTAGTAGGTCAGTATGTGTACGCGTATGTTCTCTTTCGTCAGTCCTGTTTGCCTGCAGGTCAATAGGATATCTCTGTCTGCTTTGTTTGAGCCACCCTTTTTTGCGGTGCGTGTGCTCACATCCCATGTGATTCCTGTGTTATTTGTTTACTTGTCTGTTGGTCTTTAACGGAGACACACGCAGCAACACGCGGTTTGTTAGCTGTGCCGGTTGAATGTTTCCAGCTCAGCCAGGATAATGTTGCTTGTCATGTGAGCATGACCTATTAGTGACCCTGCTCCTTCCCTGGTTCCCCTTCCTCTCTAATGCTCTGTACTTGTACATCGATATGCCAGGGTCTGTTTATTCCTGTCGTTGCCAATATGTTGTGGTTGCCAGAATGGTTTATTTGTGCGGTGTATGTGTTACTTGTTCCATTCAGGCATGTTCGTACTTAGGATGACTGTGGCTTAAAAAAAAATCTGTCTGTCTATCTATCTATCTATCTATCTATCTATCTATCTATCTATCTATCTATCTATCTATCTATCTGTCTGTCTGTCTGTCTGTCTGTCTGTCTGTCTGTCTGTCTGTCTGTCTGTCTGTCTGTCTGTCTGTCTGTCTGTCTGTCTATCTATCTATTTTTGTTATATGCCTTACAACCTATCTTTGTTCCAGTCTGTCTTTCTGGATGTCTGTTTGTCTCTGTGTCTGTCTGTCTGTCTAACTCCCTGTCTATTCAGTTGTCCAACCGACTCTCAGTCTCTCATGCCCATGTTTCTGTGTGCTTCCCCCAAACTGTGCTGAGCATGAACGTACATGTAAAAGATGTCAGTTGCTCTGCTTTCAACAGCCAAAAGTTCCATGTATGCAAAAACCACTCATGTTTCTGTTTCCCTCCTTTTTTTTTTGCACTCGTTCCCCGCACAGCAAAGCCATGGAGCGCCGGCATACCATTCCCCGCAGGTTGGTGGTCGCCCTTTCCTTATATATCCTCTAAATCGATGGGACATAACCTCTCCTTTTTATCCTCGCTGTTGCATTTTCACCAGTAATGTCCCTTGGTACTGTCACGCACTTGCAAGGGAGAAAACCTTGCTTCCAAATTTACGTGTTGTTCATTTTCTTTTTCCTGTTCTTTGTTAAATAGTCTTTTTTTTTTTAGTCTTTCTTTCTTTCTCCCTCTCTGTCTCTCTTTCATTTCTTAATCTCTCAGTTTTATATTCCTTTGCATCGTTTGAAATGCTTCTGTACTAGAGTACCTGGATTTTGTGAGCTGTGCAGAAGTACTCGAATCAGTGCAAAAAGCACTTGAAGCAGAACAAAAAAAATTACTTTTGTCAGCAGCCGAAAAGTACTCGTATCAGCTGTGCAAAAGTACTTGAATCATGTTGGGAACAGTGCGGTATCTGCAATGCAACTCTAATCTTTGCAGAGATGTTGAATCAGGGGACTTATTGTATCGTGAGATTGAGTGCTGGTCCACTGTGTCAATTTTATTCTTACTATTTATTTAAAAAATCTTTTCTTTTCTAACTGTTGTTTTTTTCATTTCATTTCTGTGTTTTTGTTGGATTTTAATGTAGTTACTTGCATTATTTCTAGAATGTCCTATTCTGTCCTTGCTTTCGTTTGCAGAATCGCTTATCTGCTGATCAATCTCACTATTGTATAGATTTAACCAATAAGCACGGCGTTTCTTCTCTTACTTGTTTTTGTCAGAGAAATTTTGCATGTAAGACATCGTATTTTCTCACCTTTGCTTGGACGTCTCGTTCTTTGATTTTTCTATTGTCGTTTCGGATTTTGACCCGATCCAAAATCGCCACTAAAGCTAACAGGGCGGTTAGTCAATTGCGTTTTGAGTGAGTTCTGACTTTTGCTCTGTAAACATAATTATCGCCATGTACTGTATATTTTAGGTTTCCCAAGGATGTGAACATGTCCTGTGTTCTATTGTGATTGCTATACGTGTATTTTAAACATCGTTGCTGTGTCCCTTCTACCTCCGCCGGCCCTTCCCGCCCACCGAAATCGTTGTTGTACGCACCGTAAGGAAAATTAAATGTTATATTATAACCCTTTCTTCTGTTGATCACTAGGACGAATAGTTCATACACCAGTTTGTCACACTACTCTGACCCCCCCCCCTCCCCTCCCCTACGCACACACAGTTCTGTTTGTACATGTAACCCAACCCAACCCCGCGCTCCCTGCCTTACCAGTATCTCACCCATCCCCTCACACCCCCCCCCCCAACCCCTCTCCTCCGCCAAAGGCATTCCTCTCATCCTCACCAATGGCATGTCCATCACTGGTTGTTCTGTTTCTAGCTCTTATACTTTATTCACATCGCAATGCCTTGTATATTAATTATGTATTAGTCATCCGCCTCTTTTACTCATCATCTGTACAAAACAATTTTTGAGAATTTTGCCCATGCCATCCAGTTTATACGGAACTGTTGAATTCTATTTGTGAAATTTATATAGACGAGGCTGTGAATACCAAACATAAATTAAATATCCAAAACCACCGTCAACGGCGCAAAATTGCCGTATTTGTGCTGTTGCGCTGTTAAACTCAAACTCAAACTCAAACTCACCACCTAACATGTGTACATATATAATATATATTTTTCGGGGGGGGGGGGGATTGTTACAGAAGTTGTTAGGCCAGGACTGTGCACATGATGCGACTTTTCTGCTTTGCGTCGCATTTTCTTATTCCCTTTCAAGTCGAGGCGCACATTTTGACACACGTGCACAGTAACACGTAGTTAACGGGAACATGAAATTAAAACACGATAGCGACTCGTATGCGTGTGCGCCTAGCGTTGGAGTTGAACAGTAAAACAACAACAACAACAACAGGACCAAAAAGCAAAAAAAAAAAAAAAAGAACTTTTCATATTGCCGGAGAGATTTTTCACTCTGTGATTGTGAGGAGAATCCATAATTTAACTCTGCCGCACATCGAAGAGAGAGGGGATTTTTGGCCGGCTGTAATCACTGGACGATCCCTGTGGAGTCTGGGGCTGTTATGAAGCAGCTATAACTCTCTTTTCTATCAGAGAATTTAACTGGTGGTGTGTTTT
Source organism: Onchidella celtica (assembly GCA_963931925.1). NCBI lineage: Eukaryota > Metazoa > Mollusca > Gastropoda > Systellommatophora > Onchidiidae > Onchidella > Onchidella celtica. The sequence continues at coordinate 16,035,885 of OZ007579.1, read as the reverse complement.
TTTTTTTTGCGGGGGGGGGGGGGGGGGGGCACACCACTTATGTCAGTTTCAGTTTGTAAATGTGCATTGTTGGTACTATTGTTGTTTTACTAGTCTAGTAGTACTTAGGCCTTTGAAGCCTGTTTCCCTCTGCATTGGCCTTGAGAGAGAGGGTGGGGGCTGGGGATTGAGGGTGAGTGAATCTGGTTTATCCAGAGGAACGCTGGGTATCTCATCTAATAGTTTTATAAATCTCCTGGTGCTTTAATCATTCCAAAAAAAAGTGTGTGTGTAGGGTGGGGAGGGGGGGGGGAGAAGAATCTGAACAAAAATGAATAAAACTGACTCTCATTTTCTTGCATTTGAATAGCAGCTGGAATTCAATATTTTAGACATGGAAAGGCACTGGGAAAACATTCTCTGTACAGCTTGAACCATAGTTTGAACTGTACTTTGTACTTTAAGATCGCAGTTACAAAACTGGCTACGTGGTTCATGCCAGTATGGCTAAGCTAAGTCTTCAGAGCTGTGTTTGAGACAGCAGCTCAATAATCATAATTCCAGTGGCCAGGTTTCTGGAACAGTGCTTCTTTTCTTTGTACGAAGTAGGCCGGCCGGGCAACTGGTATGTAATAATCAAGGCCTTCTAGATAGTAGGCCTTGGTAATAATCCTTTTGCGTGTGTAGTGGACATTTCCCGGTTTGCGTAGACACGGGCCTGTATTGACCAAGTGAAGTTCAGTAGGCCGTCACAAAGTGCACTTTTGCTTAGTACTTTTGTGTCTGGTGAGTTTGGCCCAGGTAAATGCAATGCATTTAATGGGCTGTACAGTTTTAAGGGAACGTTTTCTCTGTTAACAAAGCAGCCCTTGTGGAGGAATTAGCAGACATTTTTTTTTTAGCTGTGAAACAAATTCTTAGTTAAATTGCGCTTTCTCGTACTTCAAAGACAATTAATACACCCCAGGACCAAAGCATACACCGCACTATGGCCACGATTCTAGGCCTTCAATACCTGACGCGTTTAACCATGTTACGGTGGTCCACCAATATCATTGCACTCGTTAAGCCATTTACCTCATCACGAAGCCCCAAAATATATTGACCGTAGTTCATTAAGCGCTATACAACGGTGAACCAGAAGTTATTATATCTGTATATTATTTCATTAACACAATTATATTTCAACCAGATGAAGTATACTCAATTTTATTTTTTTAAATTACACTGAAATGAATTAGAAAATTAAAAAAGAAAAGCTTAAATTTTAATGCAAATGCAAGCCGAAATACAACTGTATTTGAATTGTCGTTTAACTGTGTCAATAAAATAACATTATGGTGAAGTAACTTTTGGCTCACCCTATAGTTAGCGCTATAGTGTTCGCGCAGCAGGACTTTGCGATACATAAATGTTGCTCTTTCAGCGACTCAGCACTATGAATGGAAACACTTTCCGTTCATTAAATACTGTCTTGCGTTGGTGCGAGTTTTAACGAAAGGCTAAAATTAGTAGAAAACGCTCTACCAGCTGTAGATGACAAGAACCTCACCACGACGGACAAATTTAAATACCTTGGTAGCATTATCAGACCAGAGGGTGGCACAAAGGAGGACATCCAAAGTAGGCTGGGAAATGCAAGGGCTGTCTTTCAAAGTATGAGCAACATCTGGAAATCGACACAATACGGCATCAACACCAAGATCAGACTGTACCAAAGCTGTGTCCTGTCCACACTCCTGTATGGATCAGAGTGTTGGCGAATGACAGAAGGTGACCTCGCCAAGTTGTCTTCCTTCCACACCACATGTCTTCGTAGGATTCTCCGCATCTTTTGGCCAAACAAGATTTCTAATCAGGAACTACTAAGGCGATGCAAGCAAGAAGAAATAGCCAACATCATCACGAAGAGACGATGGAGATGGCTTGGACACGTGCTGCGAAAGGAAGCAAATTCTATAACCAAAACAGCACTTCAGTGGACACCGGAGGGACGGCGCAAGCGAGGCAGACCCAAGGCAACCTGGCGGAGAACAATCGAGGCAGAGATGAAATCCTTCAATCACTCATGGGGAACTCTCGCAAAGATGGCCCAGGACAGACAGGGCTGGAGATCCTTTGTTGCTGCCCTAAGCACCAGTGGGTGCAACAGGAAATAGTAGTAGCTCTACCAGCTAAGAAAAGCCAATTTTTTTTTTTTAATGCGCCCTGTTTTCAGACAAAGTGAATAAGCTTGTAACTCAGTTTTAGCTCATTAGTCATTTAGGACGTTTTGTCTTTAGAGGTCAGATTTGATAGATTATTGGGAGCGCTGTGTCGTTAGTGGTAGGGTCGGTCGATATCAAGCTGCTAAGGTGTCCTCAACTTTTGACCCGGGGGTCCAAATAGAGTAAGGCCTGTACACCAGATGTAACCGTGACACGGTGTTTTGTTATTCCCATTTAAGAATACATATAAACTAATAATTATTTTTATTATTATTATTATTGTTACAATTATCATATTTTAAATGGTGTCAAATAGTATGGTATATAATACTAATTATTATTAAATTGTTCTGCTTCTTATATTTTAATTTTGTTTTGGTTGTGAACGCCTTTGTGTATTTTACTAATTTGGCGATGGATGACCGACTGACATTGTCAACATTTGGAGTTTCCTTGCTGCAGACAGCACACGTTGAAGCCATGCCCAGCTTGCAACAAAGCTGTTCTTCCTAGTGTTTTTTTTTTTTTGGTCTCTTAAAGGAGAAAAAGACGTGCCGAATCAACAAGGTTTTAAGAGAAAGACGAATTAAGTGAGAGAGTCAGAGTACCTGTATGTGAGAGGGAGGGGGGGGGGGGAGGGATGCACAGAGGATGAGAGTAGAGGAAAAATTCCTTCATGCGGTGAAAGGTTTTATATGTTGGATGCCGTGCTTCTCAATCAATCCTTTTAGGTGCCCGATTGGCCTTGACCTGTGATTTGCTCGAGGAAAAATCTGGCAGCCAGGGCTGACAAGACCAGAGGTTAATCAAAGTACGAGATACAAGGCAAACCCTGCGGTTTCTGCCATTCTGCTGTGTGACATTGTGTTCTCCTTTACAGTACTGTGTAGTAATCATATTTCACGCTCTCTCTTGAGCAAAGCTGGTGACCTTTCTGGTACATCACAGCAATGTAGTAATCACATTACAATTATGGAGTTACTTGAGCTGCTGACAATTTTGTCTTATTTCGGAGATTTTTTTTAAATTAATTTTTTTTCTGGTGTGTGTGTGTATGTGTGTGTGTGTCAGAAAGTATTGATCCTTGTAACGAGCCCAGTGGTATTTTGTTTTCTTCACAGTGCGTCTGTCTCCAAAGTAAAGCTACATTCTTGTGTTCAGGGGCAACTTTTGTCGTTTTTTGGATGCCAGAAAGGCAGTGTTCCCGGTTAGGAGGGCAGTAGTATGCGATATCAAACAGGGTCTCCTGCAGCGGTATTAGTAAGTAAAACATGTCTAATCCTACCTCAAAGGGAAACTGCCATGCTACTTATTAATGTATGAAATCAGCAAGTCACAATCGATAATGGCACAGGGATTTTCTGACGGTCACCAAAATCGCTGGCGTCAAGTTTTGATCCTTCGATAAGAGGGAGTTTGAGTTTGAAGAAGTCACGTCGACACTCTAACGGTCAGACTGTGCTAGGAACAAGCAAGACGATAGATAGGACAGAAGGAGGGCCCTATCAGTAACGTCCACTAACCACCCCGCTCTGTAAGAGCACATTTGCTGATCAATCTCACTATTGTAATAGATTTAAACAATAAGCACGGCGTTTCTTCTCTTACTTGTTTTTGTCAGAGAAATTTTGCATGTAAGACATCGTATTTTCTCACCTCTGCTTGGACGTCTCGTTCTTTGATTTTTCTATTGTTGTTTCGGTTTTTGACCCGATCCAAAATCGCCACTTAGGCTAACAGGGCGGTTAGTCAATTGCGTTTTGAGTGAGTTCTGACTTTTGCTCTGTAAACATAATTATCGCCATGTACTGTATATTTTAGGTTTCCCAAGGATGTGAACATGTCCTGTGTTCCATTATGATTGCTATACGTGTATTTTAAACATCGTTGCTGTGTCCCTTCTACACAGTTCCAAACTGGGAACTTTGGACCCCCCCCCCCCCAAAAAAAAAACCCAGAAGAAAAAGAAAATCAATTCACCGAATTTTGTTGTTCTTTTTTTTTCTCTCTCAACTAAAACTTTTGCTCCCACATGACCAGTTACCTTTGCGACAGAACAGCAGTACTTGGAAATGGCTTGAGACCCCGGGGTCTCTCATTTTTCAGAGCTGTCTTTGAAACTGTTCTTGAATCGCAACCCACGTCGCCATTTCATACATTTTTAATGCGCGCCTGCGCAAAAATCTATGATGGACAATGTCTAACCGCGTAAATCAAATTGGAGGCTTCAAAGCAAGACATGAATTAATTATGGGGTATTGTTGACGTGCGTTATGATTCAATTGTCACATAAAAAATAAATACATGTACTGTAAACAACCCAGGTGGAAGTTGTTCTAGATGTTGTGACGCACGTTTTGGACTCAGCAAAACCCCAAGCTATTATACAGGTCACCCATTTGTTTGAAGTGAAGACGTGTAAAGTGGCGATGTCATCATATTTTGGGATTCTTCGAGTTCCGCGCTTTAGAACGGCGACTCTGGGGAACGGGGAACTATATGTAACCGGACTTATTTGCGGATGGTGTTTTAGTAATCTGAGGCCAGCGACGGTAGTTAAAAGTTCTCAGAGCAATTTACTGGTAAGGGGCTATCATTTTAAAAGTGCATACGGTCGGAGATGGGGGAGGGGGGGGGGGGGTATCCCTAGTGTACGACATGTTGTATGAAAAGCACATTTAGGGACGGGAAGTGAGGTTAGTTTGTGTAAAGTGTATGTAAGTACTCTTTACAAGTACCGTAATGAATTAAACAGTTTTCCTTAAACTAAGATGTAGAATTTTATTTAAAAAAAAAAAAAATCCAATCTAGGCTGTTTCTTATGGCGCAGTCGAGTAGTACGTGCAAAATGCCATTTAAAGTTTTAAAACACCGGGTCGTATCCTGGACCTTCACCATTTTAATGGTCATACGCTCATGCAAGGGTCATGGGTTGGGGACTGAAGCCAAAGCGTATAAAAGCGTAAAAGGCGCGAGGACGGGTGAAATCGCCAGAAGCAAGCGTAGGTGTTTATGGAAGGCCCCTAACCCTAAAGCTGGGTTCTCATGTATACGGAAACGGAATCACCAAAAACCCTTGAAGTAGTGACTTACAAAGAATATTCCGTACGCCGTTTCCGTATACATGGAAACACTCTTTCTTTTCACTACATGATGGATTTTTTGCCCTTTCCGTACACACGAGAACTCGGCTTAAGTTATATCTAAACAACGAGGTTCTGTGTCCTTCATCGTACAGCAGGCAATGCAGTCGTTTTGTAATTTGTATTTATATACTTCTTTGATTCCATTTTAGTGCCAGTGCAGCCCAGTAGTGCCGTAGGAGCAGACTGTAGGTCGTCGACACAGTGCAGCACCGGCTTGTATTACAGGAAGATATTGTTTTTTTTTAGGCCACGAGTCGTGGGTGTCGAACTATTACCGGGTATCATGTGACACTAGTCAGTCTAGTGTTCCACACAAAAACAAAGAGAAGGCATGATGAACGATGTATTACGTTACCGATGAACTAGTTTTTGCGTGTAACGTAATCTATTCGCTGGAATGAAAAGAGGTAGGAACTGCCGTTATGACTGAACGTATAAGCCGTTAAAAATAACTGTGGCTACAATGGTATAATAATATTATCAAAGCTTTGCTTCAGTAACAGATATCGAGAAAACGATACAGTAATCTTTAGACAAAAAAAAAATCGCCCTTTCCCCTTTTATTTATTTATTATTTATTTATAGCTCAACGCGACGGCCTGAACGACAGGTTCAAGAATCAGAAAATCAGTTTCCCTAATTAATGTGAGTGGATGTGGTGATAACCGGACCGGGCTTATTGTCAACGACTGAATTCCTGAGAAAACCCATTCAAAAGGGCGAAACTTTTGTATGGAAACTGCGATTTGCTTGCTAATAATAGGAAAGGGTGGCCATTTTTCCGCTTGCATCTAAAATATTTTGCTTAACATCGTCTTAGAAGTGTTTTATCATGCCTGTTGTTTTTTTATTTTTTTTTCACCTCTAGCCGGATTTCGCCAGACCCACTCACAAATGTCAACTAATCTAACCCAATCTCCGAGACAAAAACAATTTTGACTCAGTGCGCTTATATGGGTCTTGTACCAAAGTTAATCAGAAGATTGTGGATGTTTCATTTGTCGTCATAACGCAGCAACATCCTGGCGGTGTTCAGTGGCCATCAGTTTTCCGCCGGTCGGACAGGGGAGTGATGTTTTGTTTTATGACTTGGCGGAAATTGGAGTCTTTCGTCTTTAAATGTCATTGTTCTCAGGTGTCAGTAGTCTCTAAGTAATGGCTGATGAACGCATCTTTCTGCGTGTTTTTAACTCATCGGTGGATTGTTTGGAGGATATTAACCAATTTCTTCACTATACCATAGTAACAACTCTGCTCTTTAGAATTCCACTTATAATAATGACAGTGGAGAGAGAAAGAAGCAGTTCAGTGTGTTGAGCGCTTCGCAGGCAGCTCCATTCTGCTCTGTGGTTGACGTGTTGTTTCTGTAAAGCGCATAGAGCATTTTAAATGGATATGCGCTATATAAATGCTATACATTATTATTATTAATATTATAGTAGTAATGATGTAACGCTAAAATCCCGACTAATAATAATGAAAGTAGCAACAGTATAACTCAACTACTACATCTAACCTACGACTACTACAAATACTACTACCGCCGCCACTACCACTACTATTGATATTTTTTCTTCTTCCGATAGTTTGGTAGCAGTGACCCCTGGAGCATTCAGTTGTCATGGTGTACAATGTAAGGAGAACTAAGATGCCAAAGAAAGCATTATTTTCATAAGTCGGGCGTAGACTAGGCTCTTATGCTATTATAAAAACCACAGAAAAACTGTGGGGTCGCAGCAGGACTAGAAGCAATATTAAAATCGGGCAAAAAGAAAAAGTTGTATGTTGCGAAATCCTGCGTGAAAAGTAAAACCCAAACGATACAAAGCAAACTAAAGAGAAGATAGAAAATGTTCGAATTTTCGGCTTTCGCCTTTATCAAGGAAAAAAAAAAGAACAGCGAAAACAATTGAACAATAAAAGGTTTCAACAGGAAATGTGTAGAATCGAAGCGAAACAGAAGATGGTACTTAGCTGGGAGTCCTTGCTTGGAGCAGCACAAAAGCACGTCCGTCTGCCAAATGCATGGAAGCTCGAAGTGACGCATTTGGTTAGTAACCAAGATTCGAACATTTTCTATCTTCTCTTTAGTTTGCTTTGTATCGTTTGGCTTTTACTTTTCACGCAGGATTTCGCAACACACAGCCTTTTCTTTTTGCCCGATTTTTAACATTGGCTCTTATGCTGGTATAGACTATGACGGAAGAGTAATGGTGATGTCTTTGAAACCACGGCAAAATGTCCTTGTACGTTTTTGCCGTGTTCTTCATGTTCTTGGCGGTGTCGGCGTGTAAATGTGTGCGCGTTCGTGACGCGGTGAGGGTTAGAAAGATTTCAGAGATGCAGAGAAAGGGAGAGATGGTAAAAGGTGGAGTTCGTACGTGTTGGAAGGGGACGGGACAAGACAAGAGAAGTGAGGATGAATGGAGATGACGTTAGTTTGTTGAAGTCTGCAATGTGTCTTGACAACTCCTGGTCGGCAGTTATTAGGGGAGCACATCGCCTGGCACACTATACACTGTGCTTGGGGCCGTACGTTACTTGAAAGGCATGTTTAAAAAAAAATAAAAAATGAAAGGCCAAAAAATTTTATTTACCCCATGCAAAATGTAAAATTCACCAGTATTGACCATAATGTACGGTACTTAGTGAATGATCCTCGGCACACATTCAGCCAACTACACCGCCAGAGAGCCGTGGAGTCAGGGGACTCATTTTGAAATTCAAAGTGCACACACGTCTCTTTAGATATCAAGTATCTTTAAAATAATAGTAATTTTATATTGCATTATCTTATCGTGCATTTGTAGATAATTTAGATGATAATTGTTAATTTTAAAATCTAACCCTAACCCCCCCCCCCCCAACCATGTGTGGGAGAGAAAGGGGGCGGGCGGAAGAAGTAGTGAGTGCATCGTTTTGGCGTGTATTTATAGATGTTTTTATTGATTTTATAGGTATTTTATTGCATTTGATTGATTTATCCTTAATAATTTTTTTTACTTAAAAACATTATTATTATTATTATTATTATTATTATTATTATTATTATTATTATGTCTCAGAGTCGGTGACAAACAAGTATGAAAGCACAGTTCGAATAAATATGTTTTGTAGAAAGAAAAGTCGGTGTAAGCTAACGGTCATAAAACATTTAGAGCGGCCGAACCTGGCACCGTTAAAAACCAACAAGGACAGAAAACCAAAGATGCAGACATGCTGACGGACACGCACTAGCTGACATCTCTGCCATGTTACGGGGAAAACACTGTATACACCAAAAGTCCCCCCAAAAAAGATGTTGTTATTGGACCGCAGCCAAATTACAAAGCCAAATAGAGAAAATACTGAGTTGTATTCGCTGTTCAGCTATGGCTTTCTATGTAAAATACCACGGTCCCCTAACAAATATAATTTGTATAGGAGACGCCAAAATAAACTAAAAATGGCCTCCGCCTAACCTTATTCTTTGCACGGGGACACCCTGGCCTAGAGGCAAGGTGCTCGCCTCTCATGCCGAAGGTACCAGGTTCAAAACCCGGTCGATGCAGGCATGTTGGAATTTTGGGATTTTTTCTCTCATATTTTTCCTGTCCCTGATCCTATGGTAGGCAGGATGGAGCACCTAGTCTTCTCGGATGAGGACGAAAAATTCGGAGGGCCCTTATGTACGTTGCGCACGTCAAAGATACCTTGGCAGTTAGAAATCGAACAGAACAGGCGGAACAGACCGCTGCTCGGGCAAAATTCTAAAAAAAAAACAAAACAACAAGGAATTCCTAGCACAACAAGAAAAATAAAAGCAAGAAAAGTGGCATGTAAATGCCAAGGGCTGAGAGACTCCTGAGATAAAGACCTTAATTAACATACTTTATTCTTTGTCCAATTTTCATTTAGTCATGACCAAAAGAAACAGTTTGTCCGTACAATGTTATAACCCAGATGGAAAGATAGATCGCATTGAGTGTTTCTGCTTTGAAAAAATGTCACTTATGTTTTCAGATGTCGGCAATATCTCAGTAATGGCTGATAAACGCTTCTCCCTGCGGGATTTTAAACTCATGGGTAGATTGTTTGAAGTTATGGACCAATTTGTTTACTGTGTCGTGGTAACAAAACTTAATGTTCCCGCAGTGTTCTTTAAAATTCATCTGATAATAATAGTGATAGTAGGAATGATAAATGTAATAATAGTATAACGCTGCTACAACAACCTCCACTACTACTACTACTACTACTACTACTACTACTGCTACTACTACTATTACTACTACTACTACTGCTACTACTACTACTACTACTACTACTACTACTACTACTACTACTACTGCTACTGCTATTGCTACTACTACTACTACTACTACTACTACTACTACTACTACTACTACTGCTATTGCTACTACTACTACTACTACTACTACTACTACTACTACTACTACTACTACTACTACTACTACTACTACTACTACTACTACTACTATTACTACTACTGCTACTGCTACTACTACTACTACTGCTACTACTACTGCTACTACTACTGCTACTACTATTACTACTGCTACTGCTACTGCTACTACTACTGCTACTGCTATTGCTATTGCTACTACTGCTACTACTACTACTACTACTACTGCTACTACTACTACTGCTACCACTACTACTATTACTACTACTACTGCAGCTACTATTACTATTACTACTACTAGTAGTAGCCTACTACTACTACCATCCCTACCACTATTATCACCACTACCACCACCACCACCGCCACTACTACTACTCCCACTCGTACTACTATTACTACTACATGTACTACTGCTACCACTATTACTACCTGTAATGAAACAGGGTTTTTTTTCTTTTAATAAAATTTATCCCCATTAACAATACTCTTGGGGACTTTCAAACTTTCAAAAAATCGATTTTTTCAGTTTCCTGGATATATGACTATGGTCGTTTTTCCATCTGAGTCTTCATTTCATTCCGTAAAATAATGTTAAAAACTGAATTTGGCCCAGGCTGGCGTGTACTGCTCTTTTTCCCTATCACGGCAGATCTGTCTCCTGGCTTTCCTTTGTAGTGTAGATAGAGGGTCAGACAGACCTGAACCCATACGCAACCAGACAAATAAACAAACATGACATAACCCCGAAATAGAACACAGGGCTGAGGTAGGAATGTCCGTGCTAATGAAATTGTCCCCCTGTTAAATAAAAACTTTGTTGTTCTGCAAAGTTTAAACTTTTAAACCAAAATAAGCGCAGAAACGACTGGCCAAAAATCAGAGGCGGATTTTGACCGTCTTTCGCCGACTTCCGAAAGACGACCATGTACCAGTGAATTTGTATCTATATTATGTGATAGTTTACTTAAGGTAGATTAGGCGTTGGGTCAGTTTATATTTTCAACACTTTAAATTTAAATGACTTTAATTAGCCCAACACAATGTACGTGCGTATGGTCCATGTCCACTTTTTTGTGTTGTTGTTAACATTAAGATCGTGTAATCGGTGGACACCCTGGCATCTGGCACATCTCTTATAAATTTCTGGTCTACGCGTTGTCCATAAGTAGGCGACAGTACTCAGTTTATCTATATTTTCACTGTTCACTGTTTCTCATTTGGAATGCTGTAGCTTTGGAACCAAGTTTCTCAGAAATGGAATTATAGACATTAAGCCGTGGCAATGTTTACATGATTCAATCCTGTCCGTATGCAGTTAAATTCCAAATTTTGGAAGATGGTCAGCTGTCACAAGGCTGGATCCGCCCCTGAAGATGAACGGGCAGTTCTGAGCCTTCCCTGGCATGTGTTCAGGGGGACAGACAAACACACCGACTTACAGCGGACAAATCAGAAACGGCTTCTGTTCGCAGTCACTCTACAGTCGTCACCGTCTTCTGCTTGTTCGGGTTAAGTAACGAACAAATACATTGCAGACAAACTGCCAATTGATGGACTTTGCTCTACATCTCGACGCAGTCTCGAACGGCTAAAATTGAGATCTTGTGCAAAAGGTTTTTGTTTTCGTTCATAGTATGAGTTTGAAAACTTCAGCTCTTTCAAGGTGCTCCACCCTTGATGATAACAACAGTCCTGGGTTAATGTCCTCAGCGTAGAAAACAGAATATGTGCTGATATTTATGCACAACTATACTGTTGGTTTTGGGGTGCAGGCGGACATTGGAATGGCAGGGAACTGATTTCTTCACTTTGTTTGTTTCAAATGACGTCATAAGAATTTTTTAAACCCTTCGCCGTTTTTTTTTTTGTTTCGAATGCAGGAAAACTTCCTCCCGAAGTGAACAGTCGCCCCTTTGTCAGAGCAAAAGGCCCTGCTTTGTCTTGAAGAGGAAGCCTCATTAAATCTAAGAATTGCACTGAAGGCCTGAGTAAATCCAAAAACGTACGTCTCCCATGGTACTTAGCGAACAGGGAACCGGTGAAACGTCAAATTTCAAAATGTCGCAAGCGTAGGCGCAAAATTCTGCGAGAGAGTTAGCATAGCTCCATTGTAGTAAAATTTTGCTTATGTGATTAACGCTTGTCATTTATAAGCACATGAACGTGTACACAACGTGAGCAAGTTAGCAAGTTGCCGGGCTGGAGACATGAATTGTTAGCAGAGGAATGGACTCTCTTTCTCTCTCTCTCTCTCTCTCTTTCTCTCTCTCTCTCTCTCTCTCTCTCTCTCTCTCTCTCTCTCTCTTCTCTCTCTCTCTCTCTCTCTCCCTTTGTCGGGATAGGGGATGAATGATACTTTCGTCACCTCGAGCCTTCCATTAGTAGAAACGAAAGCCTGTATATCTTACAGTACCATAATGGCCAAATCATCGAATACACTGCCCCCTTTGTTTCAATAATAGTAAAGAGAACACAGCCCTTAAGCTCACTAGATCAGAAACACTTTCCTTGTGTGCCAAAATAGCAGGATTAAGTCCAGAACAAACTAGTCCAGGCAGTAGCACGATTGGAGTGTACTAAGACGAGCCTCTCTCTCTAGTCACAACTCTATTACAACACTAACACCCTGCAATCACAAGTGACAGGTTTTTTTTTCTCAGCTGGCTATACCCAGAGGTTGTCAAACCATGGGGTGCCAGGACATGTACACAGACAACAGGGATTGGTGGTTGTAAGGAAGACGAGTTAAAGGCGTTGTCGTATGCCTGTTATGAAGCCGTTTAAGTACGAAGGCTCTAAATTTGAAAGTAAAGGAAAGAAAAAATAAACTGTTTTACATGAAATCTAATCTGGAGGGGAGGAGAGAGATGAGAAGGCGGATGCATGGCAAAGAGATAGTGACAAAGAGAGAGAGAGAGAGAGAGAGAGAGCAATAAATATAGAGCTATCTTACAGGTCACTTTGTGTCAAAAGTACCAGATGCCACGAGATGGCAGAAGGCTGAAAATTCCATCTATCCGTAAAGTGATAAACCACTGTTGACCTTGTTACTTACTCTGTGAACCCTGTCTCCCGTTCCGTTTAATTTGGTGTTAATTACACGGAAAACTCGCATACAAGGGCCAGCTGCAGGTGGGAACGATTCCTAAAGTTTACCCTGTTTTGTTGGGACATTATGTTTATTGGAGCGTTTTCGGAGTAGTCATGACTGCTACTCTTATCAGATTCAAACGGATGGGTGGAGGGGATTGAAAGGATGCCCCCTCTCCTTTTTGTATTTTTTTTTCCTGTAGAGATTATTTGGGTTATGGAGCTGAAGTACTTACAAAAGGATTTGGGGGAAGTTCCCCAAAAAGTTGTGCCCAGTTTTCGAAATGTTAGTGTGGGCCATGTTGTCAACAGAAAGACTGGTGTAGACAATTATCTAAACCTGAGCCGAACTGTAACCCTGCTCCGGATCTGAAAAGTAATTTAAAAAAAAAAAAAAATTATGATGTATAATTATAATAATAAATAAAAGCCACTGTTCACACAAGATCCGATGAAAAATGCATTCAAATATAGGGTGAAAAAATGAATAGTCAGCGTCTAGATGAAAAAAAACTTTGACAATAAATTTTTTAGGGGCCACTCGATGACTTCTTACCATTATCGAAAAGGGCACTGTCAGTTTCAGGCAAGTGGAACCATGCACGTTGAGAGAGAGAGAGAGAGAGAGAGAGAGAGAGAGAGAGAGAGAGCGTTAGTTTTGTTTCTTTTATCCGCCTGTTCATATATTTACTATGATGGTTAAAAGAGGCGTCGTGTCAGTAAAGCGCATGTGCACTAGGCGGTACCCAAGTTTGGCTGGCGAGACGACCAAACCGCTACGGTACGGTGTAGAGGGCGCGTAGCAAACAGCTCGCAGCCCGTTCGTTCGCAGGCTGGTCCAGGGCACGGATGAGTGTTGCAGTACAGTGCAGTCAGCCGTTGCTGGCGGCTTGACAGCCACGCGTGTGATCTTCAGTTGTTGTTCTCGCTCCAAGGCATTTATATTTGACATGTATTTGTGTCTTTCATACGTGTGCCAAAAATGCATTGGCCATTGTCAGTGACATCAAAGCAAGACGGAGATAACCGGCGAAGTAGCAACGATTAACGAGTGTTTATTGTACTCCAGAGCGCTGCCGTGCTACGGCAACATGTGCTAGTTCGCATAACTGGGAATTGTATCATTATTCGACTCGTGTATGTGTATGGGTGTATCGTGTGTGTGTTCTTTGCCCTGGATTTGTGGATTATTCAGCGAGTTCGTGAGTTACCCACGTGTAATATGCTTTAATAGTGTATATTATGTTCCTGCAGTGGATAGTGAACTCTTACGTTTTAGGCCTGTTATTTTGTTGATATTATGGACCAGATCCACTCTTTTTCAGTACTGAAATACAGGGATAATATTTATATCATACTTTTCTTAAGTGCACATCATGTGCACGTTTTGCTTGTTGTTGTTTTTTTTTTTTTTTTAATTACGCCATGTATTTTGCTCTTCACAAACAGCCTCAAATTAAACAAAATGTCATAATTTGGAAAGCGTTCGGTACGTTGTAACCATCCAGTCAAGACCACCCTATCCCGAAATTAAGTCCATCCCCCAACCCTGCCCTTATCCATAACCCTTCTAAACTGTATTCTTATCCCAAATCTTACACTTTACCCTTTCAACCAGAAAACAAAAAGAAAATCTGCAAAGAATTGTCCGAGTCCAAAGTGGTCGGGGAGTACTGAACTCTTTCCCAGACTAAAATGGTGGGCTTACATAATTATCTTTCCAATCATCGGCTATGTTATTATAACTAGTGTGCATACGATATGTCCCAGGCCCGTTTGTTTTGTTTTACTTCGTGCCGACCTTTCTTCATTGTTAATTATACTGAGACCCGCTAAGCACTTACGGAACATTATCGTCAGCTAATTTAGCCTTTCAGCAATGTACGTTTAAAAATTAATGTAGATGACATTTAAAGTGCTGGAGAAGTTAATTAAAGTGTTGGGAGCTGATGGTTGAGTGAATCTTAATGTGGAAAACTTGCTGGGCTTTCTACTGGCTTTCTCAATACATTTGTTCACTAGTTTGTACTTTGAATGAAAGAACATCTCTGCACAATGCACTGTAAATAGTTGAAGTTGAACATAGTTTGTACTTTGAATGAAAGAACATCTCTGCACAGTGCACTGTAAATAGTTGAAGTTGAACATCTGTGCCTTTTATGGCTAGTGTATGCATTGTAGGCAGAGCTGGCTTGGATTCCATTGTAAAAGAGGGGTATTTTTTTTCTTCACTAATTCGCGGATGGTTGGCTAGCGCTTCTGGTTGGGTCTCATTCTGCCCCACCATTCTGGCACTACATTCTGTCAGTCATCTTGTTTGTTCCTAGCACAGTGTGATCATTATCATGTCGTCGTGCTTTCTCCGAACACGGACTTCACCAAATCACTCTGATGGTTAAAAGAGACATTGTGCTTGGTTATCGTTAATTACATGTTTGTTTATAATTATTAGTATAGCCAAAGTCAAAATTGAGCAAAAAGAAAAGGTTATATGTTGCGAAGCCCCGCGTGACAAATAAAACCCAAACAGTACAAAGCAAACTAAAGAGAAGACAGAAAATGCATAAATTTTCGGCTTTCGCCTTTGTCAAGTGAAAAAAAAACAAAAAAACGAACAATAAAAGACTTCAACAGGAACGAAGTGAAACAGTTTACTTAGCTGCGAGTTCTTGCTTCTTTAGCAGCACCAAAGCACGTCCGTCCGCCAAAAGCATGGAAGCAGGAAGTGACGCAATTGGTTAGTAACCAAGATGAAGGCGCCATATAGTGCCTCACAGCACAAGACAGGGATGGTGCGCAATGTCAGGAGTCGCAGTAAATGAAAAGAAAAAGAAAAAGAGATTAAAAAAATAAAAATAAATAAATAAATAAATAAACAAATAGATAAATAAATGAAAGAAAATAATAATAATAAAGAAAATTATATATAATATATATATATTGATATTAGCAACAGTGGAATTATCGAAGGCAATGTTGGACATTGATGCCATGGGGAGAGATAGTGCCGAGCTGGAAAATTAATCGTTGTTCGGTTTCAAAGCGTACATCAGCGCCTGCATGACAAGACTTGAGCCCCAGAATTTGAATGTCGTTGGATGGCTCATGGTCTGGTCGATTAAAATGGACAGAAACAGGCTTTCCATTTCGATTTTCAATGTCACGGAGGTGCTCCCGAAACCGAGTGTGAAGCTGACGTCCCGTTTCACCAATGTACAACATATGACACCTGGCACAGCGGATAGCATACACCAGATTGCGACTATGGCAAGTGAAACCTTCCTTAATGCTGAACGTCGACAAAGGGCACTCGATGGAAGACGATTGAAGGACATGTGTGCACGTTTTGCAACGAGAATTGCCACACGGTTTAGTACCGCAACGGTCAGTGTGAATGAGCCTGCTCCGGACCAAAATGTCTTTTAAGTTTTTGGATCGTCTATATACCAGCAGAGGAGGTGTTGCATCAAGCATGTCATTGAGGCTCTGGTCAGCCCTCAAGATAGAGCCTGACATTGCGCACCATCCCTGTCTTGTGCTGTGAGGCACTATATGGCGCCTTCATCTTGGTTACTAACCAATTGCGTCACTTCCTGCTTCCATGCTTTTGGCGGACGGACGTGCTATGGTGCTGCTAAAGAAGCAAGAACTCGCAGCTAAGTAAACTGTTTCACTTCGTTCCTGTTGAAGTCTTTTATTGTTCGTTTTTTTGTTTTTTTTTCACTTGACAAAGGCGAAAGCCGAAAATTTGTGTATTTTCTGTCTTCTCTTTAGTTTGCTTTGTATTGTTTGGGTTTTATTTCTCACGCGGGGCTGTGCAACATATAACCTTTTCTTTTTGCCCAATTTTGACTTTGCTTATAGCCCTGCTGCGACCCCACAGTTTTTCTGTGGTTTTTATGATATTTTAGTATAGCCAAAGCTGGAAATCAGTTGCTTTCAGTAGCCAATTTCACTAGGGGTATTGAATTAATTATTACAGGAAGGGCTGACTACAGAAACAAGGGTGTGGTGGAAATGATGATATATCGTGTATAATGAATGACTGTGGCGTTGAATGGACGCAGCCAATCGATAGGGGACCTTATAATATAATATGCGAATAATAAAGCGTATTTCCCTATATAGTTTTACCGTCACTGTTCAGCTACACAACAGCGCAGTATGATAAACAGTGGTAATGTGCTGTGTAAAATATTGCACTCCTTGAACAACAGCTTAGAGTTAAGTCCAGGCTAAGAGTGAGGTAAAGAGATCAAAAGGAAAAGAAGAAGGTAGAACTGCCCCCCCCCCTTTCCTTCGAGAACCCACCCCGATGGTAACAGGTGCGAGAAAATTGAATGCTTAAGTTAAATGAAGGGACCCCCCCCCCCCCCATACCCTCTTTTCCGGGCTGGGAAGGGCATTTGTAAGAAATAATATCGTTTGATCTGTTTCTCTCTCTTTTTTTCATACACGTTTTGTTTCCCTATTGTCAGGCTACACGGCTGTGTTTGAATAACGATAGACCAGGACAAAGACATGTGTTTATGTGTGGCAGTGGGAAGAAGACAACGATAAGATCCGAAAAGTTCATGCAAAACGGTTGAACTGTGACGGGGCAACATTCCTTCAAACTCCTGTCCTTTTCAGATGGCGACAGTCGTCCGTTTTTTGTTTTGTTTTTTCTTTTTATACAAGTATTGAACCCGCGAAATTCGCGGGGGGGGGGGGGGGAGTGAAAAGTGTTGTGAGTAGGTCTGGGGGTGGCTGCAATGGAGGGAGCATTACTTGACCGTTGGCACAGCAAAGTGCAGCAAGAACCACGAATGTTATGAATGGACTCGGAAGCACGGTTTCAAATTTGGGGAACCGGACGTTGAGATCGCACGGTGGACCGCAAATTCAGTGACGTCATGCCACATAAAAACTCACGCCCGGATGGTATTTATTTGGAACAAATGCAAATTTGCGTAGTTCAAAAAAATACTTACGGAGAGTGTTCAGCAATGAGTGTAGCAAGGAATCAACTTCAGACCAAAAGAAATTTGTATGCAAAATTTGAGCTCGATTGGTGCACAGATAGCCGAGCTACGGCTTTTACAAAAAAAGCGAGTTTTTTTTTTTATAATAGATCTGTCAGCAGTTTAATGTACTACTGTCTTTTTCTGTGTGCTTTTTAACTGGAGGTCGTCAGCCTTCTTTGCTTCACGACACGTGCAAAACTGATTACAACCCGAGATCGACACAACCCTACCTTAATCCTCATCTGTCTATCTGTCTGTCTGTCTATCTGTCTGTCTATCTATCTGTCTGTCTATCTATCTGTCTGTCTGTCTTTCTACCTGTCTGTCTATCTGTCCGTCCGTCCGCCAGTCTGTCTGTCTGTCTGTCTGTCTCACACAGATACACACAAGGACTTACAGATGGAGAGAGAGAGGAACCTACACATACGCATCCGTAGAGAAAACTCTTGACCCTCTGGGAAAATATTTTTGTTCCCTACCCTTTGGTTCGAAAGTCCTGTCAAATTCACACTTAAGGCCTATCTGTGTGATGATGTAGTACTAGTAGACCTAATCTGCATTTTTGAACCCTCGCAGTGATCTCGGACGATTAGGTCGCATGGCTGTTCAGATTGTGAAGCTCAAGAGTATAGTGCGATGGGGTGGGCGTCGGGGACAAAGGTTAGAGATGTCCTGGTTGTTTTGAAATTGTTGAAATATCAAGCTGTCAATCACCCATAAGGGGGTTGATAGGGGTTTGTCATTTGTGTAAGGGGTCATCAGCAAGAGTCCTTTTACTTAAATATGAAATCTTGAAAATATCATTGATGGAGAAAAAATCAAATGAGTCAGTATTCAGAGAGTCTAATCTGAAAAGATCATTAATTAAAACAACAAGACAGAAGCAACAGAAATTTCTAGGACACATCTGTCGCCTCAGGAGCCTGTTGACTCAAGACAGTTGTGATGCGTCCGAACTGGTGAGACAGACTTATTTCAGCATTGACACCGGTTGACCTAGCGCCACAGTTCACAGACAAAACAGACTTGACTCGCTGCGGGCACCAACTTTAACTTCCCATGATTACATTAACTCATTGTGTGCCAATCAACATATCGATTCTTCCGCTGGTCACGTTTGTGCCAATCACCGATGTATCTGTGCACAAGAATGCTGGGCTATTTAGTTTTGGGAAGAAAGAAAGTCGGCTTTCTGTTAATAGATATTTGCTGTTATTTGTCTTCATTCATCTCCTCCACTATTATCTGCCTGGATCCGGCAAACGTGGAAAAATTCACGGCACACAAAGAGTTAAAAGGCTAGGTTTTTGTCTTCAGAAGGTCAGTAACCGACGAAGGTATCGGGCAAGCAATTCATTCATTGACTTTCAATAAGAACAAGCAATGGCGTCTTTTCGGAAGCGTATTCTTTGTTCCAATTTAGTCTCCAAGACGTTCTGCTGCAGATTGTTTTGCTTGCTATCATTATATTTGTTTCACTTCAAAATTATTATTTGACAAGCGTAACTATCCTTCAGGAAGCAAGGCAGGCGACAATCCTATAAAATACACTAATATGACCCACATAGATAGAGCCAGCATGCTATTCATTGTCATCGGGAAAAGATATGACTTTTAATAATTGTGTCGCGGTAGTGACCCATACTTGCCTAATTTCTGTTACATTGTTATGTTCATGTAATACAGAGACGTAACTTAATGACACGTAGGTAACATCAGGTATCTTTTGCAGGGTATTGGCTTTTTGATATGAAATACCCACAGTAGACGTTTTGGGGATCAGTTTGTGACCAGCTTCCAGAAACGTCACCTCGGCAGTTTCTCCACCGAAAGCATAATTGAGCCAAACGCTGTGCGAATTCCTCACATTTTCCCCGAAATGCACTGCGGAAACAAAGCCCAATTTGGTCACTTGTCCCACATAGTCACTCCGTTATTTTACTGCCTTTTTGCGTTTGGCTGTAATTGAGAGCGAAAGAGAGAGAGAGAAGGGGAGTGGGGGAGGAAAATGATGGAATAAAAATAATAGAGGAGGAAACAGAGAGATCAGATAGGTAGATGAGGGGAATCTGGGAGAGATAGAAAGTAGAATATTGGGGAATGGGGAGAGAGATACACATGCAGAGAGAGAGAGAGAGAAAGAGGGAAAGATGCTATAACACTGTCTGGTCAATGAATCAGACCAAGAAAGGAAATCGAGCAGAGCATCAAGTAGTTTACCAACACCGATCTAGTGTAAAACCCGCGTTGCTCGCGTGAGAGGAGACGCAGTGAGTCATGATCGAATCTCCCGCAGTAAAAATGCTTTCGAGCATCCTTGACATGATTTGATTTTTTTTCTCTCTCTCTCTCTTTTCTTTTTTGTCATTCCTAAAGAAAGGGAAGAGGAGTTCACAAGTGCATCTACCCCTCTCTCCTCCCTCTCTTTCTGTGTCTGCTCAATACATTTTTTTTGTTCCACCCCCCCCCCCCCGTTTCTCACTCTCTCTCTCTCTCTCTCTCTCTCTTTTTACTCTCTCTCTCTCTCTCTCTCTTTTACTCACTCTCTCTCTCTCTCTCTCTCTCTCTCTCTCTCTCTCTCTCTCTCTCTCTCTCTCTCTTCCGCCTCTTACCATTCTCTCTCTCGCTTTATCTCTCTCGCCTCCCGCTATTTCTCTCTCTCCTCAATATATATTTTTTTTTTGTTCACCAGACCCTCGGAAATGAAACTTTAATCAGAGAGTATAGGTGTATAGAGAGGGTTCACTTCCGCCAAATCGCGAAACTAGGTCGCTGCGGTAAACAAGAAATTGAAGAATTGAAAGAGATCTTATTCACCAAAGACGGTGTGCATATCTGTTTACTGTGGTTTGTTGATATTTTTGGGCTGACTGAAACTATTTAGAGCCGTTTGTAAGCTCTTACGCCCCATGGAAATGCTCAAACAGGTGTTGTTTACCGCAGCGACCTACTTTCCGCTCCATGCTAACAATGGTTTCGCAGAGCCTTCCGTGACTCGCAGTGCAAATGGACGAATAGTGAAACCTCTCTATACATCTATACTCTCTGCTTTAATACAGCCAGGCGCCTTGAAGACGTGCCATTCCCACGAGTATACAGTTCTTAACAAACCTTTCCTTCTTTCAACTCTTTTTTTCCCCACTCCGTTTCACCTCCTATCTCCACTTTGATTTCTTACATTCAAGAGTTCTGGAGAAGATTTGTTTTTAATAACATCTTGTCTCTTTACAGGAGCACTCCTAAATGCATATGACTGTTAATAGATTGGTACTTGTTTGTGAATAGCAAAACAAAAAAAAAACTGCAGATGGGTTAAGATAATTGCAGTCGGCACGCATAGGGAAAGTGCTATTTTCTTGCTTAGTTTGGAATTTACTGGGACTTTAAAGAGAGAGAGAAGCACTGCAGGAAGGAGAGTATACCCAGTCTCATGGCCTGGGCCTGGCCCTTCTGCATAGAACTTAATATGGAAGTCAAAGACCGAAATACGTCGTCTTCCGTCTCGCCCATTGGGTGTCAGCAATTTGCTCCTCTTTCTGGAGCATGATTTCAGACGTTTTGATGGTCACTCTCGTTATTCCTGGATGTCATATATGATAAAAATGTTTCTGTTCACAACTCCAAAACTAGTGAAGATGTGGAAACGGCACCATGTGGAAAAAAACAAAACAACAGATCTCATTATGAACAGTGATAAGGTAACCGCAGCTCAAAACCGCTAAAATAATCATTACGTCATTGCGTGAGATGGACGTCGACGACGGCTTATTTGATTCTGACAGCGTGGAGGAATTGGGGGGGGGGGGGGATTCTTCGAGGATCTTCTTTGGGATGTGGGTCTCCCAAGAATGGAGTTTTTGGCCAAGAGTCTCCTGGTGGTGGTCATAATAATGACAGTACTGACAGCTTGCTTCAGTGATATGGACTATTGAGAACCTTGTAAGGAACCAATATTCTCAGAACTTTTGACAGCTTTTGATATAAGGGCATTTCGCGTAAGATATGAAAAACATCAACTGTCGCATGACTCGGCGGCGGGAGGGAAGGGGTTGGGGGAGGGGAGGGGGGGGGGGAGATTCCGAGCAACTCCGTTTCAATTGATCGGGGAGAAAATGGGAATATTTATTTATTTATTTATTTATCTTCTTCTGTTCAAGATGATGATGCTGATGGTGACAGGAATCAGAATTCTAGCACGCGAGGCATCCCCATAAGTGCTCCCCCTCTCTGCTCCAACATCCATTCAAGGGTTTTTCCTACTTGTGGTCCCAGTGGCCAGCTGGTTCCATATTTGTCGGGTTCGTCCAGCCATGTCTCACGTCCTTCCAGCAACCCCGTCTGTATCCCATCCCAGTCATTCTGGTCATTGGGGGGCACCTCAGTGTTCAAGATAAATACATTGCAGGAATACAGTCCCAAACAGTGCAGAGTCTCCCCAACCTGCCTCCAGCTGAATGTTAAAAAATCATTGTCTGTGGACTCTATGCAAAGTGGAAGATAAAATTGAAAAATACGTTGAATGGATCTGTGGATCTGGCGTGCTGTTGATAATTGCATTATTTTGTCTGCTCTCAGCTTTTTTTTCGTGACAGTTGAGTAGTTCACACTATCTCTGTCGCATGCAGTTCCGAGATCATCTGCTAGGAATGCACTTGTCTGATAATGCTCCCGGAGCTCGAGTGGAAATGAAAATTAACGTGGCGTCGGTAAGTAATGCA
>OZ007579.1:15990834-16008334 GCA_963931925.1 Onchidella celtica | reverse complement strand
ATGAAGAAGGGCGTATGTCACAATTGTTAGATTTGTCGCGGACAGAATCTAGTCTGTTTGGCCTCGATTTCTAGAGTGAGATGTGAACTATGGAGCTACATGTAACAGCATGCACAGACGACACAGAAATAAGTCTGTCTTGCGAGTTCGGGCGCAACATTATGTGTAGCCGCCGGACAAAATGAGGCATATCCCGGCACTACCTGATTCGAGAAAATCGTTAAAAGGCATCATATGGTCAACTTTACCGATTATGCGTTTTCAGTACTTTTGAAATGTTTAACCACTTTACTATTCCTTTTCCAAGTGATAATTGTATTATGAAGGGTATTTGCCTCAAAACTGACTTTGAATCGAGTCGTCATCAATTTGACTAAAAGCTGAAACTTTAAAAGCGTTTTTCTCAAAACTGGTTGTGTCACTTCCCGTCTTTGAGAGGCCATTTCTTCCCTGCTCTTTAAATTACAGCAATTTTTTTTTAATTTTTTTTGGTACCAATTTATGAAAGGACTATGAATAACTTATTTGACCATGCCAATAGCTCAATATCACCAAAATGCAGGAAGTACCTCGTTTTGTCGGGTGGCTACACATATTGTTTTGGGTCAGTTGGCGGACAGAGAGACCTCGCACACTGAATCACAACAAACCCAAGATGGACGGCGAGCCAGTGAGCTGCGGGCCGTAGTTTGGCACAACAGGGAAGCGAAGACTTGGTCCCTTTAAACATCATTGCGCAAAATGCGGTTACCCCCTGTGAAGTGTTTCCTTTTACATCGTGTCATGGATCAGTGTTTCTCAAGGTGGGGTGGGGCAATATTTTGGTGGGGTGTTGGTCTGCAGAAGGAGGTGTGGGGATGTATACTGTATACTGTCTTTCTCTGATCACGGTTGGGCGCATTTTTAGTGTGGGTGTGTATGTGTGTGTGTGTGATGAAAAAATTGAAGTAGGGCAAGGGACCAAAAAAAAAAAAAAGGTTGGAAAACACTGCTAATATTTGAATGGTTAACTACGTGGCTTGAAGTTAAACCACCGTTTCAAATCCAGTGCTCTAATATCAGGCGAGGATTTTGCTACATATATAACTTTCTTTTTTGCTGTATTGGTGACCTCACTTCAAGGCTTGCTGCGACACCACCGATTTTCTGGTTTTTTGTTCTTTTTTAGAATGCCCTGATTTCCACGTATCTTTCCAGAGGTTGATAACAGAGCTTAGAAATACCGCATGCTATCTTAACCCATTGGTCCCTGCCAAGTCAGCTAGCTTAACGTATTTTTGTTTATCTCCCGTTTGTTTGTAAGGACTTAAAGAAAACAGACATTTCTCGGCCCAGAATTTGATTTGGGAAATTTATCCGTATTTCAAGACCCGTCCGTTGGAGGAAAAGATAACGATGCTAAATAGCCCCGTCTTATCAATGAAAATGCCATCGCAAATAGCAGTGGGATTTGTATTACAATTTGTTATAATTTCTAGGCCCTGGTTTGAAAAGCGCCCTAGATATTTTCAAACAAAACCGGAAGCCAGTTTACAGCATCAGAATTGTTTTTGAGTTTAATATTTTATGTTATGTTTTGCTTTTGTTGTCCCAATCACGTGTTGGAGCTGTTGATGTCATTTCATAAAACATTTTCTGACAAATCTGTTAATTGTCTTTTGGTGTATTATTATTATGATCAGTAGGAGTAGTAGAGTACGAGTAGCACCACAAATGACGAAAAAGTAGAGCAAAAAATTAGTGGGTCGAACTTCGTTTGATTCCCCCCCCCCTCCTCCTCCCCTGGTATTGGTGTAGCTGCCGTTGTTATTGTTATTCCCCCCCCCCCTCTTCTTTGTCTTCACCCCTTTCTTCGCCTTCTTTTTCTTGGTCATCTTTTAGATGACCCTAAGGTATGTAGGACCTACAAACCCAGCCTTACTCCTGAGATACGGGGTGGTTGATGGGCGACCCCTCAGACCCCGCCTTACCATTGTGCTGCATTCTGTCTACCGTCCTGCATCGTCTAAACCACGGTGAGACCGCCATCGTGTCGACCTGCTTGCTCCAAGCTCAGACTCAAACTACCCCAAGAGATCAGATTGATAAAAAGTCGTTAAAGGCAGACAGATCCGGGAAAAAAAAAAAACCCGGCTGTCAGACACGATTTTTATACAGATTTAGTCCATAATCAGTGAAAAAAAAAAACAATAACCCAGCTGGATACGGTTTTTCTACAGGATTTAGCCAATAATAAGCGAAAGGCGAGAACACAAAACATATTTCACGCTCCATTTCAAGTGTTGAAAAGAAAAAATCGATGACAGCTGTTTGTATTATAATGTGTGTTTGTGTATGGCCATAGGGCGAGACTGCAGGGGGTAACTGAATATTATGGGTTAGAATTTCTTACTGATTTTTTTTCCCTCTCTCTCTCTCTCCTTCCATTTCTTTTTCTTGAAGTGTTGAAGTGCCTTAGCTAGCTTTTGTATTACAGACCATTTTTACTTCTTCACGAAAACGTTTGTTTTGTTGTTGTTGTTTTTATATTTCGCCATAAGTATATGAAGCAGCTGACGCCAGCAGTAATGAATAAATAAATACATACTTGGCGACCTTAGTTGTTGTTTGTTCTTTCTCCACTCTCTGAAAAACTGGAGATGTTTGAGTATGTAGAAGAGATTGAACAAATTTTAATGCACAGTTGGATACTTATTTAAAATGCGTTGCGGCACTTATGAAGCTGTCGCACAGTTCTGATCTACTCTAATTTCTTATCATAATACTAAAGCCGCAAACTTTTAACGTCAAATTTCTTAGTTGTGCAAAAAGTGGAGTTGGATCAGACAAGAACTAAGGTCGCGATATATAGATAAATAAACAAAATAATTATTTCACTTTGATTAGGCAGGACTGCTCATTGCCTTTTCTCCAAACTACCAACAAAAAAAAAAACGCATCGGCCAATACGCTCTCAGGGCGGCGATATTCAGTTTTTTCCTTGCGAATTCCGGGTATAAAAACCTGAAATGTCACTTATTTCAAGTCAGATTCTTATTTTGGAAACCCAGCATCGACTGAACATTCCTCACGGCATCCTCAAAAATGCCAGCAGTCTTTTCTTGTCAACAAGAGCATGAGTCATACTATCAGGCTTGTTGGTCTTTGAACTGAAGAAGTGGTATCACTTGGGATTCACGGAATGAGGCCGTGATCTAATTTGAATTACAAGACTTTCATATAATAATATATTGTCATTTGTCACTATTGTCAGGAGCAGAGTTAGGGTCTTGGGGAGCATTCGACTGCACGAGAGGCAGCTAACTCACACTCGGACACAACCACACAAGAAAAGTATTAAACAACTAGAGTATCTATATGTCAGGCCGGTCAGGCCATGTTTTTACATAAATATTAATAAACAAAACAAAAGACAATAGAGGTATATTCAAAGCAATAAATTCTAATTACTAACTTAATCTATGATATTCATGTAATTATGGTTCCTTATTGGATGTACTGCAATCAATAGCAAATAGGTATATTATACGAAACTAGATATCAATTTAAAGTGACAGTTGAGTCGCCACTGGCCAGTCGCCAGGCAAACTCTCCCTAAATCATATGGGCTTGAATGTTAGGAGAGCCCAGTACGTTCCAAGCCTACAGAAGCACACTTCGGCTTGTAGGTAATTACGCAGTTACAAAAAACTATTTATATATATGCACAATCATTATTCAATTCATCAACAATGTGCCATATTACTTCAATCATACTATGGAAATAATTCTATAACACAGGGCACTCGTCGTCGAATGCCAGCTGGGGTTTCCTTAGACTTCCTCTGAGGCTGTGGTTCTCTCTCTATCTCTGATCTTCGATTATGCTTGAACAAATAAGATATATTACCATTGGTCACGCCTACTGGTAGGCGCGAACATCAAAATAGCGCAGCGTGGGCTTTCAAAGGTCAGCCCACTCAGACCTTTCTTTCTAGAGCTCAGTCAGTCCGTTAGCAAGGACTTCTAGTCTTCAAATCACAGTTCAGGTACTGGCCAACCGGATATACTTCACGACACGATGCTTCTGCTCGTCTGTATTCAATAAATCTGAACGTTACACGATGTTTTATACTATCTAACTACCCAGCAGTGCTAGTCCGCTGGCCCAATTAGTTCAGCTATCTCATTGGTCGAAACCTCCCACCATTTTAATTGTAGTAATACGTCTGCACTATTCTACCAGCCAGTTAACGTGCAAAAACTTGTCTAGTCATACTTAACTGTCACAAATCCCAGACTGGGAGATGTAATAGTTTATGACAGGACGACAATCACGAACAAACAAGTTAACACTTAACAAAACAATCCATCAGACTCACACATTTATTAAACATAATTATACAGATAATAGCGCAATTACATACATTATATTATTGCAATCAACTGCCGTACAACGGCCTTACTCTCACACACACTCTCCCTCGGATCCACAATCCGGTAGTTACTCCTACAGGCACTTCGGCCTCAGCCTCTCCCCTCAGGGTCTTAATAGCACATTAATAATTTACTGGCACCGCAGTCTCTCAACATCCCCTTCCTATTGCCATACAACTTAGCACTCCCCTAGCACCTCAGCAGGGCAATAACACATTATTATTTCCATAGCCATCAACATGGCAACAACATAGTATCAGTTCACTAGCCTATCAACATGGCAACAATATAGTATCTCATTCACTCTCATATCTACGTCCCTGTCCGTGGCCTGACTGCCACGACTTTATGTGCCTCTACTGTCCTGCACTGACAGCCTCACTTCTGGCCTATGTGTGGCCTCCGGCCCTATGCTGGCCTATCACTTGTGCTCATCGAGGTGGCTCTTCGGCCCGTCCCCGACACCTACAAGAATAACATTACATTGGTATAATACCCTACCATTTCTATTCACTCCACCTCTCCTTACAATCCATGAAGCGTACACACACTAGTTCACCTTTCACTCACCACACATCTTACGGTAACACACCTCCATCGGAGTACACACTACTCACTCGCGCTACAAATCCATGAACTCACTTTCATCTATCGCTCATGGTGCACATTGCTATATCCAATATCAAGGACTTCCACATTCCTCACATATACTTATTCACACCATGGTAATAGACGAATATAATATAATACATCAATCATAATAATCAATCAACGTTCTACATACCAGTCATTACTGGAAAGACTCTCTCACTAGTCTTCTCGACTGCTCCCTTTCCGCCCGATGGGCTCTTATTCACAGGTCCGCTCCGTCGGGCCTTCTAACTTGCAGTGATAGTTATACAGCGCTTTCGCCTCCTTCAGACCCCCTCCCACTACTCACAACAGCACGCTTAACTTGCTGTCTACTGTGAGCCCTTCTTACTCTACACCCGCTCTGTAGCAATCCCCTTAATTGCACTCACTCCACTCGTGACATTAACAATGTCAACTATCCCCACCTTGTTTCACCCCTACTCCATTACTTATTAACCACGAACATTAAAACCGACAAGCGTGAATCCAATAGTTTAACTTTACATTTATTTACTCACCAACTATAATTCGCGAGGGCCGTTCAAGGCCACCAGCCAATTTCTCATGGCCCTGGTAAAACAACAACAACTCACTCTCTGCGTGAGTTTTAACAACATCCGAATCATGACAACTATCATTATCATCATTGTCATCATTGTAAGGTGATGTAGGTATCGATGGATCTGCTGTACACAGGTATGGCAAGACAGTATCGATACATCTGCTGACACTTGTAATCAGCCCGTGGTAACAGCTTGCACAATCGATTGTTGTATTTGTCGTAGTTATTATCGGGATGCACTCAATTAAATGAAGCCAGGGGAGGCTGTAGTACAATGTTGACAGCTGGCTATCTCCATCGCAGTGATAGATAGTCAGGAAGATACACTGTTTCCAAAGAGGCTCTTGGTAGGAGACAGTAGTACTTTACGTAGTAAGTTCTTGCTGGGCAGTGAACGTCACAGGTCAATATTTGCCCTTGTCTTTGTCATTACGATACGGTCTTTTAACAGCAGACTTCCGGACAGCGTCGAGATCGGTTAATATGTTACGTCGCGCCGGCGCAGTATCTGCAACATGGCATGTTTTATGGACTACCGACTAATTCATTAAAACGGAAAATATTACTGTTAAAGCCTGTAATAAAGATATAGAGAGAGCGCAATCTTAGTTCTTGTTTATTCTGTCTCCATCTTCTGCAAAGTTGGAGGTCTTTTAGTATGTAGAGAGGTATAACAAATACGCACGTTGACACTTGTTTAATATGCGCCGTGGCACTTATCAAGCTGTTTCACAGCTCTGATTTATTCTTACTCCTTCATAATAACTAAAACCGCAACTGTTTAATGTCGAATTTCTCAGTTGTGCAAAAAAGTACAGTCGGAACAAACAGTAACTAAGGTCGCAATATATGTGAGTCATATAGCCAAAATACTTCCAGCTGACTTTTCTTTGTGTGTGACCACTTAAAGTGGTCAGTTTCCGATAACGTTACCATGGCCAGTTTTCAGAGAAGTCACATTTTAGTGTTCGTGAAATTTACAATGAATGTTTGGCACACTGCTGCAAGTCTTTCCAATCAGCCTTGTTTACATTTAAATACTCAGCCGCTGAAAGTATTAAATTGTGTAGAATAGGAAAATGTCACGAAATAAGAGGAAGCAAAATGACTGAAAGTTATTGAAATTTAGACTCCTTGGCAGATTCCTTGTGGTAAATTCGTCCCTGTCACACCAACCTGCGAACATTCTTAGAACAATAATAGAAAAGCCTGCGGGGTGTCAGAGGAGATCTTGGCACGAATTTAAAATACGGCCAGGGAGAAAGGAAAAAGTATGCCTCGCAAAGCGCCAAGACAGAAACAGACAGCAAGAAATTTTTTTTCGTAATAAATTTCTGGAAGAACGAAAATAGACGAAGCTGCCGCTATCTGGCAGAGTCATTAACACAACCCAGTTACGTTTCATCAATATCAGTTTCTTGAATCTCAGGTTCAGATCTACGAGGGTATTATAAATTGGATCGGAATTTCCAGTCTATGAGACTTTTGTACGTTTGTTTCTTTGTTACAAAAATGTTGTTTAAATGTTTCAGGATGAAGCATTTAGACAACGTAGAGATAACAATTTTGGCTGTTTTCAGGCGTGGGGATAACATTAAGGTGAAATTTCGACTGCTTTTAGAATGAAGCATTTAAACAACGTGGAGATAACATTACAGCTGCAAAATGTCAGTTTAAAAGCGTTTATAGGCCCTTAGCATGGTAAAAACGTGCCACTTCATTAAACGGCACAATGTATTATCGAGACTGCGGATGACCGTGTAAAATTCGTGCAATTGACATACCGCAAGGGTGCATTCGCCAGGTAATTTCATTATCACGAGCAAAAAAAGAGCATGAAAAATTTGCATAAAGTAAGCCGGTTAGTTTTAGTTTATCACTGGTTCCGTTCTCCCTGTCAAGCCGGTGGTTGGTGGACGCTTCTGGTAGTGTCTCCTTATGTCCTATCGTTCCGTTAATATTTTGTCTATCCTCTTGCTGTCTTCCTATCACACTGTGTGACCGTTATTATGTGGACAAGTTTTCTCCAAACTCGAAACTCCCCGGAAAAGAAGAAAACAAAAACAAAAAATGCGTGGAACTGGATTTAGAAGGTGCACGAACTAGGAACTGAAAACAATAGACGCAAGCAACCATTTTGAATCTAAAATGAAACTTTAATTGGTTCCAAATGAAATTGCATGTCTAGACAACCGACTATTGTTTTTAAAGTGTTTGTCGTTTATGTTTTCAGTTGCCTTTTCGGCAAAAGTTCGAAGACGATTTCATTGCTGTTCGTATCTGCAACCTTGAGAGAGAAAGTGCTCATGTATAACAAATAACATTGATCGGCGACCTTAGGGAGTCGCTGTCGAACACGCAAACAGGGTACGAAAACCCAGCAGTGGGCCCAGATACTATACATGTATAATTAAATTGAATATAAAATATACTTTGCTATAACCTGCAATATCAATGGTCAATTCATTTAATTGTCAATTACATTCGTAATTTACCTTATCATGCATAGTAATTTCAGGGTAAAAAAAAAAAAAAAATGAAAGTTAAAATCAGCATAAGTTGGGTTTCATGCTAAGCCCGGAAAGACACAGGCAAGTAAGTTGCTGCCAGCTACTTGTCCGCCAGCAGCTCACTGTGCCGGGACGGGCATAGTATGATACCCTCCTTATTTGGCATTTTTGCCCGCCTATGAGCGGATGTCTTAAAAAAACTCAGAGAGATTACGTTGGTCACAGTCCCCCACAGCGAGATTCGAAGCTGGGACCCCTGACACACGAATCCTAGATCCTGCGCTCTAACCATTGCCCGACAGTGCGGGCTGCCAAACTTAAGCTTGTGTGAGTAGATCATGGGCGTGGGTCTTCTTTTTGGCCATAGCAGAGTTTGGTCGGCCGACTAGTTGAGTGCTGACGTCACGACATTGAGTTTCAGTGTCATCTCGTACACGAGCCGACCAGTTAAATCTCGGTAAAACTCCAAACTCGTGACGTGGCTATCCAAATGGGTGACCCAATCAAAATCGGCTAGTGCACGCCGGACTGGATACGCCCTCGCCTGCAATGTCGGTATGACATATATACATGAGGGGTAACATCTGCACCGTAAATTACCTGTAGAGAACGTTCCTTTTGTTTATGTAATTAACTGAATGGCATTTTTTTCCTGTAAATAACGTTAACATTCAGCGAGCTCAAGTCTTTGAACTTAAACCAGAACCCAGTCGTATCTGCTGTGGCTTATTCATTATTTAAGGTTGCGGTCTGCAGCCTGTCAGCATCATGGATTGTGTTGTTTTGTTGAGATTTTTGTTGTTGCTATTGTTTGTTGATATTGGTACGTATTGTTGTTGTTGTTGTTGCACCAGCATCAAAAGCTCCACGATTGTCCTTTTTTTTTTTTTATAAGGGGATTTTTGTCGTTGTTATTTTCTTCTTCTTCTTGTCGTTAACTATCGTTTTTATGTTTTTTGTTGTTAGTGTTATTGCTCTTGACGTCGTTATTTTTGTTGTTTTTAATGTTGTTGTCGTTGTCGGCTATTACTCTCGTTGTCGGTATTTTTATTTTGGTCACTGTCGTCATCGATGTTTTTTTTCTCGTCTTTTTTTTTATTTTTTTTATTATTTTTGATGGGGCTTTTTTGTTGTTGTTTTTGTTTTTACTGTTGTTGCCATAGTTGTGGTTGGTGCTATTGTTTATTCGCAACAGTCCATGCGGCCCGGTTATATATAGATGGAAATTGGTGTAGAGTCAAAGGTGAGTGCCGAGAAGGCATTGTTGCCAAGTGGGTGGAAACATGTCTTGGGTATGAAAATCGAATACAGGCTATGTGTCTTATGAAACCAATCAAATTACCTCAGACAAAATTACTCTTAATGTGGTAATAAGGTCTAATGTTAAACATCCGACATCTGAATGGCTGTGGTCTCGTACCGGGTATGGTGGGGAGGGGGTGCAACACAGGGGGGGGGGGGTGGTGTCGAAATTCTCCAAAACCAGGCATAAGTACTTTATAAATCGCTTTATAGATCTCATCACCCCTTAGGTATCAGAGGAATAAATCGCTGGAATGGAAGGAGTCTTAGTAATGAGGCCATCTTAGCTGAAAGTACATAATTATTATGTTGTACGGGTTGATGAACGGTACTTGTCGTTCATCGTAGTAGCGGGGAAAAAAACAGGGGGGATTCCTCGTGGGAAATATCTCTCGAAAAAGTACATTTTCATTAAAGCAATCAGGAAAACAATCTGTTGAACATTACAGATGGAATCAGCGGAACAGGAGATAGGAATGGAAACTACGCGTGAATCAAAGGGGTGAGGAAGTTGTTTTAGAGAAGTGGGATGTGGTTGGCGCAAAGAGCTTTATATTGTATAGCTATGTGAGTTAGAGCAGTGTCCCCTACCCCTTCCTCTGAAAAAAAAAAACAAACAAAAACATACCGTACGTCCAGA
Organism: Onchidella celtica; assembly: GCA_963931925.1. Classification (NCBI taxonomy): domain Eukaryota; kingdom Metazoa; phylum Mollusca; class Gastropoda; order Systellommatophora; family Onchidiidae; genus Onchidella; species Onchidella celtica. The sequence goes on along the minus strand of OZ007579.1, from coordinate 15,998,271 downwards.
GGGAAAGAGCGCACACACCACACATACGGAGAGAAAGAGCACACAGAACACGCATACAGAGAGAAAGAGAGAGAGAAAGAGAAGGCATGTCGACACGATAACGGCCATAATTATTATGCAAGGAAGAAGAAAGGCGATAGACAGAATATAATCAAATGACAGGACAGAATGAGGTCCTACCAGAAGCAACCACTAACCATCCACCCGCTACAGAGAGAGAGAGAGAGAGAGAGAGGAGAAATTACGTCTACACAATGACAGCCATATTCTGCTCGTTAGAAACAAGACGATAAACAGAATATAACAAAATTATAGGACAGAGAAAGAGCCCAATGAAGCACCCGCCAGCCACACACACAGAGAGGAGAGAGAGAGAGAGAGAGAGAGAGAGAGAGAGAGAACACACACGTATACATAACAATGGTCTATAATTACTATCTCAGAATGCTGCCATAATTGCAATCTAGCTCACCTAAGAGACTTTCGTTGCATTTTTATTTTTTAATTTGCCACCTGAACTCCTAACACGCCACCGCCTTCCCCTTCCCCCCTCCAAAAACAATGTCTTATCGACCCTCAGGTAAAAAAAATGCTATTTTAATGTATATAATAGGTCCATCTACCATCTTGTTTTGTTCCCAGTACTAAGGGACCATCATCAGGTCGACGTGCCGCCCTGTTTAGCTCGAAACTGGAACACTGTCCGGATATTAGCAAAGTGTAGTGCAGTGGCGGACCTACATTCTTGGGACCCTGGAGCTTGAACTGTTGCGGTGGCCAGATCGCAGCCAGCAATTCACTTATTGAACAACGTTTCTTACCTCCCGCCCTCCCCCGGGATTAGGGGACCTGGAGCTTAAAGCTCCCATTACTTTTTGGTATAGGTGGATCCGCCGCTGGTGTAGTGTGATGTGGAACTTTCGTGAGTCTTTGCATTAACGCCATGGCCTTGGGTGGCTTTTTATCTCCCCTAGGTGGTTGTTTATCTCCCTTGATAATGTTTGTCTTGAGTGTTCTCGTGGCGAAGTGGAACTTCAGTGATTTGATGGTAGTGGTTTTTTTATGGTTGATGGTGGGAATATGGACAAATGCATAGATGGACGGGTGGATGGGTAGGCGGGCAGACAGAAAGACAGACAGACAGACAGACAGACAGTCAGACAAATAGATAGATAGATAGATAAATAGATAGATAGATAGATAGATAGATAGGCGGACAGACAGAAGGACGGATGGATAGTGAGTGACTGGATGGATGAGTGGATGGATGGATGGATGAAATTTATCCCGACGAGATGGACAGACAAGCATTACCTGGACGAAGAAACAGACAAACAAAAACAAGTTTCAACTGCTGTAGAAGAGGCCAGCCACTGGCAGGACCAAATAACTTGGTCCACCCGCCTTCCACTGCACTAGCTGAGACTCGATGCACAAAAATATTAATGCGGTTCACGTGTCACTTCTTCGACGAGTGCAGTCTAACGTGTTCATCATATTGCAGATCCTTGTAAACACCATAAAACAAAAGTAACTGCCAAAAATGATGTGGATACTCGCTTCTCTCTCTCCCCCTCTCTGTTAGTTTCTGTCTGTCTGCCTGCTTGCTAGTCTGTCTGTCTGACTGGCTGGATGGTTGTCTCAAAACGTCTAAGACAGGCAGCGACTCTTTCCACTTTTGAGGGAGTTTCTTTGCTGTGGTGCAAGGAACAAGCTCTGTACGCAGTGTTACAAAAGTCTGAATGCATAGGCAAAAATGTATTACAGTGAATGCTCAAAATAACGACTTTGGACTTTGCGACGCCTGCTGAGTGCAAGAACTATGCGATCTTCTATTGCTAATATGGAAGCCATTTTGGATCTGAAGAGAAAAAAAAAAAAGATCAATTAAGGAAAAATGCCTTTGGAGCCAGAATTTTGGGAGTCTCTATATAATTATATTCTCCCCCGTCCAGTAATGCAGCTGACCTACTACTATTTTTTTTTCTACAATTATTTTCTGGGTGTACCAGCTACTTAGCGTGATCGCCATCAATATTCATATTCAAAATGCTCTCAGGAACTTGCGCGGAATCTCATTGCTCATGGGCTGCACCGCCACATTTGACCTTTTCGAACTAGCTTTGTTTTAAAAAAACTTGTTTTTGGGATGACATGTATTTATATAATGTATTCGGCCTTGGTAAAATCTGGTATTTGGACACGTCTTGGGGCCGGCAAAGCCATGCCGCACACCGGTAATTGAATATAATGCTCCAAGCACAGATGGAATCTGATGATAGCTTACGATCGGATTCTGAGATAAAAGGGGATGTTAATATAAAACCCACCGATTTGCTGTTGAGATTTCAATTCTTTTCAGTTTGTTTTTAAGTACATAATTTTCTTTTTCTGAGATGGGGGGGGGGGGGGAAGATAAATTTCAAATGTCGATAGAGACATCCTCCGTGGAAGATGGTTCATGTCAATCAGGTCTTACCGTGGACAAAGAACGTGAATGTCGGTGTTTTACTTTTAACTCCAGTTGAAGTGAGATCTTTGTTTCTCCGCTGGGTGATAATTGATATGCGATAACAATTCGCTGAGATCATCATGCATTTATCATGTTTCCAGGAAATGGACACACAGTAAAAACTGTTCAATTTATCTGTTCAATGTTCCAGTTGTTTTTTTTTCTTGTTTTTTTTTTTTTTTTCCCTGAAGAAGGCTGTTGCCGAAATATCCATTTTCTGTCTTCCCTTTTTAGATTGCGTTTCATTGTATCGTTTGGGTGTTATTTCTTATGTGGGGCTTTGCTACATACAATTTTTATTTTTTTTTTGGTGCCAATTTTTGACTTTGCTTATAGCCTGGCCGCGACCCCTCAGAATTTCTGTGGTTTTTGCAACCCAGTAATGCTGAACGGAATGAAGTAATATAGTCGCCGTTTTGAAACAGATTCTCACTTAAAGTTCTGTTTTTTTTGTTTTTGTAGCTTTACCAGTTCTTCTTCGGGCGAAGGAATAGAATAAGAAAGAGGCAGTGATTGATTCATTTGTATATTCTGTGCATGACGTGTCCCACTGTCCCAGGGTGATTTTAAGCGGACTTGACACGACATTGCCTGTCATCCGATTTCATTGTGTGTGTGTGGGGGCGTGTCTCTGTGCGTGACTGTGTTTTGTTCTTACTGCTGGCGCGGATGGTCACCTCTGTTTCATAAAGATTTTTGTTGTTGTGGAAATCCTTCCCGTGATCATGCACTATCGTTCACACCGTCTTCGTGCCTGTCTGTCTGTCAGTCTGTCAGTCTGCCCCCCTCTCTCTCTCTCACTGTCTCTTTCTGACTCTCACTCTCTCTCTCTCTCTCTCTCTCTCTCTCTCTCTCTCTCTCTGTCTCACTCTCCCTGTCTCTTTCTCTCCCCCCCCCTCTCTCTCGCTCTTTCTGACTATCTCTCTCTCTCTCTCTCTCTCTCTCTCTCTGTCACTTCACACACTCTCTTTTACTCTCTGTCGCACTCTTTCTTTCTCTCTCTCTCTCTCTTCATCCCTTTGCCAGTCTCTGTTGTCTTTTTTCTGTCCCCCCCCTCTCTCCCCCTGTCTGTCTGTCTCTCTCTGCCCCTGTCTGTCTCTCTCTCCCCCTGTCTGTCTGTCTCTCTCTGCCCCTGTCTGTCTCTCTCTGCCCCTGTATGTCTCTGTCTCTCACGTGCATGCGGTCACTCACTCATTTCCCCCGGAATTGGGCACTTTTCCTCTGAACACCATGATCAGTGTGAGAGCAAAAGTAAAGGTACTATAAACATGCAAATATCCCCATACAGAACAGCCATGACGCGCCTTCTGTGAATTTATTTTGTTTATCTCTGCTTGATTTGTAAACGCTAATGGACAAGAGGGAAGCGGCGGCGGAAATTAAGTTGTTTTTTGTTGATTAGTTGGCCACAAATGTGTGTGGAATTAATCCGAGCTTTTTCGAAGGTCTGTTTGAGGGAGGAACCAACAAACAACAACAACAAAAAAAAACCTATAGATAATAAAATGGTATGAAACCTCGAAAAAAAACCTGCCAAGTGGAGGCGGAAGCCCATTGTCTGCCAACTCTGAAAAATTTATAGGAGGGAGAAATACTTTATTTATGCTCACGTTAGCACTACAGTTTTGTTAAATGGAGAATAACGTTTTACGGGCTTCCTGCTGTAACATTTGTCCAGATTCTCATGGCTCTGAATACAATGGTGAACTTGATTTTGTGGAAGCGGGATTGTTTCAGAGGCGGAAGAAATCGAAACAAATTGCTGTGCGTGTAGGTTAAAGTTGCACTGAGTGAATTCTTTTTCGTCTCGGATTTGTGAACTGTGGACTTAAAACGGGACCCTGCGCACTAGCGAGACTGAAATCTGTCTGCCTCACTTACAAGTTGATTTAAAGGGAGTCCAAGTCCTGAGTCAAAACAGAAGTAATACGGTGTTGACCCAGTGCCCTATTAAGCCTTGCATGGCGCACACCAGCCGATTTTGACCTGCTGACTTGACGGACGTCACGTTAGTGTAAGCTGTCTTTGGTCACCACATTTTAATTTCAACAGACAGTATGTATGTATGTATAGAGATGTTTCACTATTGGTCGATTTGTGCTGAGAGACACGGGAGACTCTGCGAAACCACTGTTAGCATGGGTCGGAAAGTAGGTCGCTGCTGTAAACAATATCCATTTGTGCATTTCCAAGGTGTGTAAGAGCTTACAAACGGGTTTAAATAGTTTCAATCAGCCCAAAAATATGAACAAAGCACAGTAAATGCACATTGTCTTTGGTGAAGACGGTCTCTTTCAATTCTTCTATATCTTGTTTCGCGGTTTGGTGGAAGTAGGATCTCTCTATAAATACACACTCTCTGGTTTCAGTGAGAATTCGTGCATCAGCAATAACTCATTAAAACTTGATGTCGCGGCGTCACCGCCCAACTAATCGGCCTGGGGACACATTGGTCTCTTGATCTTCGAGGCACGGTGCCGAAGGTACCGGGGTTCGATTCCCGGTCGGCGTAGGCATGTTGGAATTTTGGGGGGGAAACTCCTGTCCCTGATCCTGTGGTAGTTAGGATCGAGCACCTAGTCTTCTTGGATAAAGACGAAAAACTCGGAGGACCCGTGTGCACGTTGCGCACGTTAAATATATAGTGGCAGTTGGAAATCGGGAAGAGCAGGCCTGCTGCCCAGGCAAAATTTAAAAACGCAAAAAACAAAAAATCGTATACCACAAAAGGACACAAGCACATTAACAAAAGTGAGCTGGTGTAATGGCAAAAGAGCCAGGGATGCCAAAAGTCCGGTTTTTCCGTTTTTTTCCGTCAGTTTTTCACCGTTTCCGGTTTCGTTTCGTCGACGCCGGATTTCCGCCGAGTCCTTGTTTTTTTTTATACAAATACCTTCACACGTCTGCGCATGCCAGGCCGGATGTTTATTTTGTTTGTTTTGGTGCAAACACGAAGACACGTTCATTTTTCGGGCTTTTTTTTTTTTTTTGCAAAAATCATTTGGCATCCCTGGAGCATGCAGCGAACCTCCTAAATTTAAAACTGAAAACCAGTTAATCGGCCGATGAAAAAATTCGGCAAGTTTACGCTTAGGCCTAACGAGACTGTTGTTCAGGGGGAGACAGTTTCACCGGTATTGAATACATGCAAATGTGCGGAACTAATGGTGTGCTGGCGGGGCCCCAAGTGGTTTTCTGCATGAAATATTAAGATGCTGGACCCGTCGGACCGTGCACTGTGATGTAATTGGGGCAGTGTCTGTTGGAACTCGCCTGGAGGTTCAAGCTAGATGTGTGGGGATTTCTTGGAGGGAGGGGAAGAGAGATGGAGGAGGGTCTGGGACAGGGTAAGAGAGGCGGAATGTAGAGAGAGAGAGATAGTGGGTGAGTAGGGCATCTTTACTCTTTACTTTCCCTTCTTTCACTATCTTCCATGTGCCCCTCTCTTTCCCATTCTCGCTCTCTCTCTCTCTCTCCTTTCTCTCTCCCTCTCTATCTTTCTGTCCCTCTCCGCTCTCTCTCTCTCTTTCTCTCTCGTTCTTTCTGTCTCTGCCTCTCGTCCTCTCTCTCTCCCACTGTCTCTCTCTCTCTCACCTGCTTACCGTGTGTGTGCGTCAGTCCGTCTGTCAGTCCATCCGTTTCTTGACACGTGCCGCCGAGGCAGACCCGGTATACCAATCCTTTAATAACAGTAATTTAGAACCATTACAATTCCCTCGGGGAGCCCTCGTCTCCAGTCCCCCGGGCCACATCAAATCTGACAAAAACCCACTAGGAAACAATACAATTACAGTCACATGACTCATGTCTTGGGGGCTTTTGACTAATTTTGCAAATTGAGGGTTGTTTTTTTGTTTGTTTGTTTGTCTCTCCTTTTACCGAATGATTATGTCCAGGACGGGTGGGGGGCGTCCCGATCCCATATCGAGTAATCCTTATTTTGTTCTTGTCTTTGGTGTTGTAATTCTCCAAGAAAATGGCAAAGGGAAGCAAGACAATGGGGTGATTTTACCCGTGATTTGTAGTTCTTGGATTGTAGATGACGTCAGGAATACGAGGAAAAGGTCGACAAGCGGGCGAAAACGATGAAAGACGGGGATAGGTGAAAATGTGGAGGCAAATAATTATACAGGAATGCCGCCGAGCACTTGTAGATGGGTTTCATGCCCAGAAACGGCCTATGTTTTTCCCCTTTTATTTAGTGCATTTGATAAAGAATGCTTTGATCATGAAATAGCCAACACACATATTGTCATGAGCAAGGCTTTGGAAATTTGTGCGTAGCCAGTGTCATTGTGAAGTGTATCTATCTGTTGGGTGTGAGAGAGAGGGGGGGGGGGGGGGAGACATTCACAAAAGGACCCCGAGAAGGGGAGAGATAAGGAGGGAGGGGGGGGGGGAGAAAGAATGATGAATAAAAATGAGTTTTTTGTTGTTGTTTTAGGGGGAAGGGAGACGATGACAGAAAATCTGGAGCCCAAGGAGGTGATTGCCTGAGGGCCACTGCATTAGTGGGACAGAGGTCAGGGAATCATTCGAAAGTGATTGGGACACTGCAGCGGATTCCTACCCGGCACGCAATGCAGAAATAGGGTAATGGACATTTCGCGGGTTTATTGGTGTAACTGAGAGTTCCTTGCCCTCAAGAGACGCCAGACATTATTCCTAGCTGTCGTGTTAAAACTTTGTGTAAATGCATCTGTCTGGTGTTGTGATTATTATGTAACTTTTTGTATCGTGAATTTCATGGTATGTTTAATGTTGCGATTTTCAAGCTTGTTTTATGCATTAATTTATAGCGACTTTTATGCATTCTGCTTGCAGTTTTTCTACAAAAGTAATTATGTTACGAATTTTATGTTTGGCTTGTGTGGTGGCAATTTTATGTGGAGCTTTGAGGTGTGATGTTTATAGTAATCAAACTG
>OZ007579.1:15978334-15985834 GCA_963931925.1 Onchidella celtica | reverse complement strand
GAGATTATGACGGTGTCGAGTTAAATCAATGTGTTTTTCAAGGTTCTTGTGTGTCTGTATGTATGTGTGTGTGTGTAAGTGAAGAATGTGTTAAGATAAGAATCATTTTATTTTATTGTCCCATGAGGGATGAAGGAGTTTGTAGAAGGTCGTGATTGTTATTTTGGACCAGGTGTTAACTTGTGAAAGAACATAGGCAATCAGTAGGTCAGAGTATGCTAAATACGATAGGAAGAAAGCTTACTGATAGTGATATTGTCGAAAGAAAATTTCTGCGTAGGAATCACACCCTTTTAAAGGTAGCGAATGTGATGATGATGGGCAAAATTTTATACCTACGTCCTTCTGTCATAGTCTAGTGTTCCGGCTTTCTGTCATAGCCTCCTGTATGCAGGCGGGGTCCCTGACACTTGTAGGTTTCTCCAGCGGTGTGTATGACAGCTTGACAGCTGTTGTTGTTTTTTCTTTATAGGTGTTGTAAACTGGGGTGATAGTGTTGTTATTGTTCAATTTGCAATGCATAGAAATCATGTAGCAGCTGTGAAGCAATGATGCATTTATTGTGATGTTTTATGTTCATTATTTTGTACACCAAAGAATGATGTCGAGGCCGTGATAGTTGAGGCGGGCAGTATAATTTGCAGCTGTTTTGTGGCTGCAATTTGATGGCATTTGTGACAGGATATGATCATGTCTTTTGGAGCGGCTGCAACTAGCCATTGTAGAGTTTGATGTACACATGTGGCTCATGTAAGCATGTTGATGTGGGTAGTTGGCGGGCACTTCTGGTAGATCCCAGTTGTCCTATCACCAGAGAGTATAGATGTATAGAGAGATCTCACTTCCGCCAAATGGCGAAACTGTGGTCGGTGCGGTAAACAAGAATTGAAAGAGAGCGCCATCTATACTCTCTGGTATCGTTCTGTTATAATCTGTCTATCGTCTTGCGTTTTCCTAACACAATGTGGCCATTATCGTGTCGACGTGTTATCTCTAAACTCAAACTCAAACTCAGCTCAGTTTGCTTTTGTTATTAACTATCTGGGCCATGTTGTCAAATTAACGTTTTATTTGTGCTACAGTTTTGGTGTTTTTTTTCCCTAAAATTTTTTTTTTTTTTTTTTGAGTACGGGAGTGGATTGGATTTGGGTAGTTGGCCACCCATTATTTGTTTTCTCTCTGGAAACTTGTCGCTGTAATGTTTTCTGAAATTTGCCACAAATTGCTCACATCAGGAAGATGAAAATGTGTATCCCGGCTGCGTGATTTTTTTTTCCGTACGAGCTTTAGCAAATTCAGAAGCGGGGCAGCAACAGACCCCCAAATACAGGACAGCTCCAACACTTCCCAGGGATTTTCGGTGACGTTCAGTCATTTTAGTGTTAGGGGTAGAGTGCACAGTCCAGAGATTGCAGCACCCATGGCAGTGTTCGATAGTGCGATGAGAAATCCCTTAGCCGATGACCTGTGCTTGAGAGGCGGGGGGGGGGGGTGTTGCTGCCACGCTCCTGAATTTGCTACGGCTGGTACGGGAAAAAAAATTACGCGTCCCGGCTCATTCTAATACTTGTACCTGTTCGTGTAGACACATTCCGTTTTTGTTTCGTATCTCGCTACAAACGTCGCTCTTTTTCCCTTACTTATCGTTATATTTGTTGATTTTTTTTTTTTATCATTAGAGGGGTTAGGCTCGAGACTTCCATGAAAGGGTCGAAAGTCAAGAAAACGGCTTGGAACCCCTGATGTAGGTCAGCCCTCGGCCTGCGGAGCCCTACGGCTACCAAATTAATTTAGCTTGCCGTCCACTTTCACTTTACCATCAATCATGTTGTGTCTGTCCACCCCCCCCCCCACCCCGGTGCGATCCCCTCTTCCTTCATTAATCATTGGCCTGCCTCCCCCTTCCTCTTGCCTCGCTGCCCCCCCCCTCCTTCCCCTCCACCCAAATTCAAAATCTTCTCATGTGTATGATCCTGCCATATTGGCAATGGGCAAGATCCTGGTAGTAAATTACATTGTGCGCCGGTTGCTTGGATTAAATTGCTTTTCTGTTCTTGTTGTTCTTGCTTTTGCTTAATAATTTTCCCTGCGATGCTGTTTTGTAATAAATTGCCGGTGTTCTGGTTGGTTTTATTTTCAGGGCGGGGGAGGGGGGGGGGGGGGGGGGAGGCGTATCATTATTAAGTCTGGAACGTCAGAGCCAGTTGCTGCCAGGAGAATGTAGCCCAAGAAATAATGGCAGGAGCTGACTGTGTCTGGCCGGGTTTACTATGAAGATAAGGAAGTTATGGTGTGCATTTCTTGTCTGCTGGCAGCTGACTGTGTCATTCCGGGCTTAGTATGATACCTCCCTTAGGTGGCCTTGAACAGAGTTTTTGATAAACCGTCGCGTGGAAATAATGTTACAGATTTCAGAACAGTGTGAATCAGCCAGCCTGTGAAACCACTAAAGGTCACGGATATGTGAGCTTCCACATAATTGTGGCGTCACTTTTCACCGCCTGGCAGTTTTTCTACCCATTATTTGTTGTCCTGTCATTAATTGCTCCCTGCAGATGATCTATAGCTACATGTCATTGTGCATGTATATTGTTTTTGTGTTTTATTTTGTTTTTCTTTCCCACTGACGCCTTTCAAAGCTATTTTGTGGCAGACAACCATAGTAACATATCTCGAAGCCAGTTCTAGATCTATCTATCTATCTATCTATCTATCTATCTATCTATCTATCTATCTATCTATCTATCTATCTATCTATCTATCTATCTATCTATCTATCTATCTGTCTGTGTCTGTCCGTCCATCTATCTATCTATCTATCTATCTATCTATCTATCTATCTATCTATCTATATATCTATCTATCTATCTATCTATCTATCTATCTATCTGTCTGTCTGTCTGTCTGTCTGTCTATTTGTCTGTCTGTCTGTCTGTCTATGACGCATACATATTCTAGCACCCAGCACCAGTGACAAATCCAAGTGCATATCAGTGACACAATATGAAGGAATCACTCACAATTCACTGAAAGCCGGGCAATTTAGGACGATGGGACTGTAGGGAGCCAGTGTGAATTAAATGGGCATCAAAGCACGCCGGAAGGACACGGACTTTCTGGGATCCAGTGCTAATTTATGAGAGATTCATTTCACATGGACATCGACGGAAACCGTTTCCCTATATATATATTATTATTCTCTCTCTCTCTTTCTCTCTCTAGTGTCAGGCCTCTAAAACTGAGAGAAAACAGAGGAAAGAAATGTCAGTGTGTAATCCTCACAAGACAAACTAATTGATTAGTAATGGCCATGGGTTTCTCATGAACACTCCAACTCCACACTCCAACTCCACGTACAAAATCACTATAAAATTAGCCTCTGGTTATCTGTGTTGGGATTTTGATAATAGGAGCCCTGAGCCGAACAAAATAGAAGTTAACACTAGCAGGAATAATTCTCTCTCTCTCACTCTCTCTTTCTCTCTCACTCTATCTCTCTCTCTCTCTCTCTCTCTCTCTGTCTATCTCACTTTCTGTCGTCGTCTCTCTCTCTCTCTCTTTGTCATAAACTCTTTCTCTCGCACTTTCACTCAGCCTCTCACTCATTCTTCTCTCTCTCTCTCTCACTCTCTTACTCTCACCTATTCGCTCTTTTTCCTCTCTCTCTCTCAGCTCATACGCATATATATACACTCCTCTCCCATTTTTACTTTTGTGTCCACCCATATGTTTGAGACAGAGAGAGAGAGCAAAATTTGATAAGGAGAGATCCATTAGTGATGACATCATTAATAATCAGACAAACGTGACCCCCCCCCCCCCCTTTCAAAAAAAATTATTAAAATCTTAATTTTAATTCGCCGAGCGATGTTGGTGATGTCAAAGAAATGCATAAAAAAAACATCAGTTTGGACTTTGTTTTATTGAGGTTTTGCTCTGAGGGAAAACTAGAACTTTTCCCGGAAAATTACGAGTTCAGGAAACTGAGGGCGGTGGAAAAACGGAAACAGAAGGCCCTAAGGGAGTCTTTTGTTTCCGGCGAGGGAGAGAGAGAGAGAAGCCGTTTGGGGCCATAAACACGGTCTTATGAGAACCTAATGTGACAATTAGAAACCGTTGAAGTTAAAATCGAATGGTTTCTAAAAGAATAGATCGTTCTGTGTATTGAGTGGATGCATGGGCTATCGTAGCAATTCGGGGGTACCCCCCCCCCCGTTAAAAAAGGCGCAAAATGGCCGTAAGCGTGCCGGCGCGCTCCAATATCCAAACTCAAACCCCATTAAAGGGCGCGTTTATCCGTTGGTCCAAGGTAACTTGCTTATCCCAGACCGATCGAGTGATTTACTCATGAAGGCCATGGCAGAAAATAGCAGTTTCTTTGAGCTGTTTTTCATTCCCAAATAGACAGTTGGACAGTTGGTCCAAGCTAATCAACTTTCTCTTCAAATAAGCGTCTCCATTCAGCTTTTAGAGTTCATGAACGTTCGCTAAAAATAAGCGTTTTTATCGCTCGGTGTCTATTCCCTCAAAGCTTAGGAAAGCACGCTGTACTGAAAGAGAGAGAGAGAGAGATGATGATGATGATGATTTGCAGGTGGAGAGAACCAGACTTCCTGTAAAGCGCCTAGAGCAGTTTTTGGGATTGGGCGCTATTTATAATCTACATGATTAATATAATTGTGACACACCTAGACTTTCCATTTGCCTGAGTCATTTCTCGACCCCGTGCATTATTATTGAACGGTTTAGTTCTATACGACGCACCTGGACCCCAAAACAAACACAGTATAGTCGTGCATAAAGATCAGCCGGTATACTGCTTTCTGTGTGGGGCACATTAACCCAGAACTGTCGCTATTAGAGAATGAGTCACTTTGAAAGAGCTGAAGTTTTCAGTCATACCCATGCACGAAAAAAAAAGTTTGCTGTGGTCACAGTCCGCATTTCGCGACTTGAGTTCGTTTGTTTATCTCCATTTCCTAAAATATTGGAGATCTTTTAGTAAGTAGAAGAGGCATGACAAAATTTAATGTACACATTGACGCTTGGATTAAAATGAGTTGTGGCACGTATCAAGCTGTTTCACAGTTCCGGTTTATTCTAACTCATTATCAGCAATATGTTGTTCGAAACTGTGATGTAATTACAAAGCCGAATAGAGGAAATTGTGCCTTGTGTTCACTGCTTATCTTTGGCTTACTGTGTTAAATACTACGGTCATCTAACAAGAGCATACTAATATAAGTCCGCAAACGTTTAACGCCGAATGTCTCAGTTTTGCCAAAAGTGGAGTTAGAACAAACAAGGAACTAAGGAGGCGATTTGTAATGTTATAGAACTTGTAGACTCTTCAGCTGACAGTTTGAACAATTGAACGTTTTGTTTTGTCATTTGTAAGAGTTGTGGACGCACGGCCAAGTTAAACTCTGTCGCGGCATGTCTATGGGTGCCACTTTTCTCATGAACAGCGGTGCCCTTGTATCGTGACAGTAGGGAGACACATTATACGCCACTTGACATTTCCAAAGCACTTGGTGAAGTTGTTGAGCTTCATCTGTTTGCAATTATGCTTTTTGTTGTCTTTTTGTTTTACTCGTTTTCTTTCTTTCGCTTCTTTCGTTCTGCTTTATCAGTCAGTCTTTCTGTCTGTCCGCCCGCTTATCTATCTATCTATCTATCTATCTATCTATCTATCTATTTATCTATCTATCTATCTATCTATCTATCTATCTATCTATCTATCTATCTATCTATCTATCTATCTATCTATCTATCTATCTATCTATCTATCTGTCTGTCTGTCTGTCTGTCTGTCTGTCTGTCTGTCTGTCTGTCTGTCTGTCTGTCTGTCTGTCTGTCTGTCTGTCTGTCTGTCTGTCTGTCTGTCTGTCTGTCTGTCTGTCTAATCTGTCCGTCCGTCCGTCCGTCCGTCCGTCCGTCCGTCTCTCTCTCTCTTTCTCTCTCTCTCTCTCTCTCTCTCTCTCTCTCTCTCTCTCTCTCTCTCTCTGTCCACCCAGCTGTTCATTTACGTCCACCTTCAGTCATCCATCTATCAATCTCTTGATCCTCCCCATAGGTAACTTTACTTGACTGCCGACACTAATTTCAGACACATCACCGCGAGAGCTACCACCCATCATTATTTACCCACATTTTCACACCATGCATTGGTAACAGCACATCGCGCATATCGACCTAATGCAACATAGTATCACATTAGCCTAGCCGATCACTGAGTGCTGATGTTTAAGTGTCCATCACATATGTCATTTTGATTATTGATCTCCGTTGATGCCATGCTGTATTATATAGGAATAGGAAATGAGCCTGGGTTTTCCAAGACAGTTACCTTGGACCTCTTATGTTCTCTTTGTGGGTCTTGTTGTCGTAGTGTTTCTTCTTCTCCAGTACTGTTCAGTTCACTTGTTTAACCGTATACATCTAACTAGCTAGCTATCTGTCTATCTGTCTGTCTGTCCCTTCATCTATCTATCTATCTATCTGTCTGTCCGTCCGTCCGTCCGTCTGTCTGTCTGTCTGTCTGTCTGTGTGTCTGTGTCTGTCTGTATGTCTGTGTCTGTCTGTCTATCTATCTATGTGAGTGTGTTTGTGGGTCACTCTCCTCTCACCCCCCCCCACCTCTGTCTCTGTAACTCGCTCCTTCCTCTCGCTCTCCCCCTCTCTTTCCCCTCTGTTTCTCTCTTTCCCCCTCTCTCGCTATCTTTGCCTTTCTCTCTCTCCTTCTCTTTTCTCTCCCCCCCCCCTCTCGCTCTCTCTCTTTCTCTCTCTCTCTCTCCCCCGGCCCCGCCCCTTCCCTTTTGTCTGTCCATCTGTCAAGAGCATCATATCTGAGACTACGAATCCCGTTTGTACAACATAACCGAGCATCGTGCACCGGCCTCCTTGCCACCAACCCACACCCACAAAAAATGGCAATTCAAAGTATGTCAGCCTCGGTTCCTTCCCCCAAAGCCTTTTTTTCATATCTGAAATCGATGGACATTTTTGCCGCCCCCAACCCCTTCACCCAATCCTCTCGCCCCTCTGAGAGTAGAATCACAACAGTTTTATAAAAGAGGATCCCTGTCTGTCTGGCCTCCCCTGTCATCTTTCTGAGGTTACAGAAGATATAACTGTCAGAGATATGGCCGCGGCCTGTCAGATTTCCCCTTGTCTGGAGGCGCTAAAAACACATTCAAATCACGAAAGAGAAGAAAGAAAAATAGAAATATTATGCATAAAAAATGGGATCTTTTCATAGCCGTCATATTTCATTGAGCACCATGTTATGTGTGGTGGGGAATGGCGAATAAAAAAGGGATCGAAATGTCGAGAGGCCAGGGTGGATGAGGGATAGGGGATATTTGGAGAGATGAGAAAGGAACTCATCTGATTGTCAGGCTTGAAGTTTGCGTTATCTTCGATTTCTAAGACTTCAGCGCGTAAAGCAATCTCTGCTTACTCAAAGCTTAGGAAACCGCGCTCTATTTACTATTGTAA
>OZ007579.1:15958334-15975834 GCA_963931925.1 Onchidella celtica | reverse complement strand
CTATGGCCATTATCAGCCTCATTTTTTCCCAGGTTGTTGATTGTAGACTTTATTTTTGGTTCGTCTTTCCCTCTTTCACTATTCCTGTACTTTTTTTTTTTTAATAGCTTTATCACTGTAACTCTCCTTTCTGTTGCACTCTGCAAGTACTTGTTTCTTATCATGAAAAAACACATAATATACTTGTGTTAAAAAAAAAAAAGATGAAGATATTTTGACCGCTTTTTCTGAATCTGATCCTGCTGTAATCTATAATTGATCTGGGCACGTCGGCGTGTACCGGTTATGATCGGGTCATGTATCAATTTCTGCCTCGGGGACTTCAAATTTAATTACGTGTCGGCCCGTTCTGGGCGTGAAACCCGGGGGCGAGGAGTGGCAATTATGTAATATGTGTGTGACAGTAGTGGTTGTCACATGATAGAGAGAGAGCGAGAGTAAGGGGGGGGGGTGTTCATTGATAGATCTAAACCATTCATTACCCCCCGTTTACACGTGTTCTATGTCCACTCTTGGCAAAAGAGAGGAAGGGAGAGATGTATGTGGACAGTCATATCGTCACTGTAGTATAAAATCACCGTTATTTTGTCCACGCAGTTGGGTCTCCTTCTGTCTATCATTCCGTTATATTCTGTCTGTTGTCTTGCTTTTTCCTAGCACAATATGATCGTTCTCGTGTCGATGTGTGTTCTCCAAACTTAAACTCAGAAACTCCCTATGTCCTGTTTGCGCAAACATTGGGCTCAATTCATCAAGGCTCGGCACGTCAGTGGACATCTGATAAATAAAACAATTTCAAGAGTAGGTGGTAATGCTCACACGTTTCATTGTTTAATAGAAGAGCTCAAACACTTTGTAGCCAAATTCCTCCGAAGAAGATTCAACGGAGATATTGAACACTTGTAAGCTGCAGTGACAACACTGTGTAATCTATTGCCACGTAATAACAGCTCAGATTTGCCCCTTGCAGGTCCCTCTGTAATATTTATGTCATCAATAGGAGAACACAAGATTTTGGGGAAGTCCGACGGAATTTCCGGTCAAAAGTAGGTCAGGCCTATCGTAACGAGGTCAGGTCAGGAAGTGAGGCAAACATTGAGTCTTTCGCATCGGGACGCAGTTGTAAATACACCACAATGCGGACAAAAACGTGCTTGGGGAACGTGTAACAGTGACAGCCGCTATAGTGACAGGCCACATATGGCCGGTGTCACTTTCAGACCGTTTCCCAAGCCAAAAACAAAACTAGATAAGTGCAAAGAGTGGATTAAACTCTGTAACCGGCCACACGAGGACCTGAATGTGGACAAGATCAAGAGTTACACCTATGTCTGTTCAAAGGTGAGAGATTATTGTACTTTTTAAAATTTCATATTTTGCACAAATATTTCATAATTATTATTAAATTTCGACTGGTCTGCATCTCCATTGTTCACAGTCATTTCTTATCTGTTGTTTACCCATCGACAATTTTCTTTGTTCTAACTGCATGAAACAATGAAAGCCGGCCTCCATGTTATTCTTCTAGCACTTACTACATTTGGCTATGATTATGATCAACTACCCAAAGGATCTCTTGGCCACCTTCAAAGTTTACTGATTTTCTCCGTCCTTTTCAGTCTGTCTTTGATGCAGAAGAATAATGACGAAATGTGAATTTTGATTTTGTCCCTTCCTTTTTTTTCAATTTTATATATTGTAGGCCTAGATCTATGATGTTTCATAGTACAATATGACTTTTAGAGTTAGTCGTGTAATTTCACATTTCACTGTGTCTTTAAACAAAGTTTGAGATTATTTTCAATTTTTACTTCCAGCATTTCAAAGATGACACTTCAGAGTATCCTGAACCTGCAGGCTGTGCTACCCCAGTCAGGAAAAGAAAGGCCCCAGCAGAACGGGATGGACCAACAAAGCAGAGGAGAAGTAAATATAATTGCAAATTTAATATTCAGATTGATATATCATTAACCCTTTCATGTTTCAAACAAATTATCCGAGGAAGGGGGAGAGATGGTTGATTTTTCCTTACACCTGGTACCCTTTTTTTAAACCTTATCTTGTCACAACCATGTTCACTCTCATACACAGACATACATCATAATATATACAGTACATCTCCATACTCACTAGCAACAAAACTGCAATAAGTCACAAATACAAGATAATGAATTTATTTATCAAATACAAAGCAGGTTAATTATATTATAGTAAAGATCAATAATGTGTACATGTGATTTTTATTCCATCATAACTCAAAAGAGCTGCTAATAAATAACATCTCCACACAAAATACTCTGACATAAACAAGGCTACAAGGTATTAAATTTACTACAAATCAATATGTTATATAAGTGTTTGCTCTTTGTTTCATTACAGAAAAAGCTACACCAGAAAGCAGCCCTGTCCCACAAGGATACAGTTCTGAGTACAGCACACTTAGGGACATATTGACATCACCCAAACTCTGTACAACAAAAGCAGTACCTGTATCAGCAACTGCAAAGCCACCGTTATCAACAGTGATAGACAACCCGGCGATTACAAATTCAAATGTAATGTCATTGGCATCAACACCATCATCTTCATCATGTACAATGATAGCCAACCCATCAACTGTAAATTCAAATACTGTCATGTCATTGTCATCAAGTCAGGAAATGCCACTTAAAGGTTTCAGTAGTGCTGTCATTAGCGATGAATCTGAAAACATTCCAAATTTCACTGCAATGATGAGAAGTCCATTACCAAAAGAAAAGTATAAATGTCATTTTGAAGAATCAGACCCACCCCAAAGCCCTGCACATAAAGGCATCCCATTATTTTCAAAACTCTTAACACCACCAAAATCAAATAATATTTCTTGTAACACAAATCAGGAAAAATCTAGTCAGCATGACCAAATTTTATCATGTGTTCCTGACCTGGACTCACTTTTTCAATCCCCCAGAAAGTACTCAGCATCTGAAGATTTCCATATCTTTTGCACAAAATGTAAATCACATATTGAACTATCAGAAAAAGATGTGAAAAGACTGTTCAGGAATAGATTTATCAACAAAGTTCTAGCAAATGATCCAACTTGCTTCTATTTCACTGGCATCCCTTGCACAGAATTGTTCAATGTGATTTTTGATTGGTTTGCACCCTATCTTGGTAATTTAACACAAAAGCGTAGAAAGAAGAAAATACTGGAACACAGAACAGAGTTTATGATGACACTAGTGAAGATAAGAAGGGGCTTTGATAATCAGTTTTTAGCATTCTTGTTTGGGATCTCACCAGCAAATGTGGGTCTTATTTTTAACCAATGGGTTGACTTTCTGGATAAATGCTTTGCTTCAACAATGCGATGGCCTTCAAAAGAAATTTGCAGAGAGAACCTCCCCGATGCCTTTAAAGAATTTCCAAACACAAGAGCAATTATTGATTGCACAGAATATACAATTGATAGACCATATATGCCTTCTGCCCAGAAGGTAACATATTCTAATTATAAACACCGAAACACTCTCAAGCAGCTAATTGCAATCATGCCATCTGGGGCTATTACATTTGCCTCAAAATTGTATGGCGGAAGCATTTCAGATGCAGCTATTGTGGAGATGTCAGGCTTTCTTGATTTGATTGAAAACAATGATGATATCATGGCTGACAGAGGTTTTAACATTCGCCACCTGTTGCTGAAGAGAAAAGCTACTTTAAACATGCCAGCCTTTTCCAGAGGCAAAACACTCAGCTTGAAAGCCATTACGAGATCACGCAAAATTGCATCAGTGAGAATTCATGTTGAAAGGGCCATTAGACGGATGAAAACGTTTCGTATTCTCAGTGGCTTAATTTCCTTAAAAACACGATTTTATTTGAATCAGATTACAAGAATTGTCATATTTCTCTGTAATCTGCAAAAGCGGCTTGTAGATTAAGTTACTTTTCAAAATGTAAATCACAAAAACAGTTGGGCAATACAATCAATCAGTATTTTATCAAAAAAAGTACACTTACTGACCAATGGTTAAGGCTTTACATAGTGTTGAATAAAAAAAAGTGTGGTAGAAATCAACTAATTGCTGCTGACATGCTGTCCAGAAAGTTTCATTGAATGGAATCATGACTGGGTAAATTCCTTTGTCTGTGTAGATAACAAGGTATGCTGTTTTAATGTTTGTTACCCACATCTGTCCCTGAATCTGAAAGTTGTATGGATGTTTATCTTTCAAAGTAACAATGCCAGCATCATTGATTTCAACAATTCCTGCCATCTTGGCAGCTATTAATGGGGAGAAATTTCGGTATTTATATAAACATTTGACCTCTATTACAAAGTGACCACACTGACAGTTCATTACCCCATCAGGGGAACAAGCAAGAAAAGGAATGTCTGGGGACAAAAAAATTCCTGTCGTCTGAACATCACATTTTTTACAGGTCTTGTCATTCAGTCTGTGTCCATCAACAAAAAGTTTCCTTGCCCTGCTTTCGTTATTGCGCCCATATCTTACAGCTGCTGGCAGTTGGTTTTCTTTCAAAGAAGATCCCTGAATTAAATTCACAGCAGTGTTAGCTCCATCAGTGCTCTGACACACTTTCTTAAAATTTGATGCCGTTATCAGAGTTTTTCTTACACGATGCCAGTTATCACTGCTTGTCTGACCTCTGGTTTCTTTTTCTATGGCATCCAGTTCTTGTCTACAGTAAGTCAATACATCTGACACAAATGTAAAGCTGCATTGACAGCCTCCTTTACAGGTGCATTTTTTAGTGAGAAAGTCCCTCAATTTCTCATCTGGGTATGGCACTGTCAGAGGCGTTTGTGTCTTCTTTAGTCGCTTGTATACTTTATCTAGAGTTACAGCCTCTGGGTGCACTCTTTTCACACTTGCAAACAATTCATCTGGATCTGGCCAGGGGGCAGCACATGCCTGGGCGACTCGACATCTGTAGAGAATGAATCATAATGAAATATTCTGTAAGTAATATAATAAATTGATGCCTCTCGTGTTTCAATGATGAAGGATATTACCATAATTAATTTTCCATCTGTCACTGGAAAAGTATTGTTGAGCTACTGCCATAATATTGCAACACTGATGTTATGTTTGTGCACATCAGAGTAATTATGTTCATTTTTTAAAATGTGTTTTAGGGTAGAGCTGGTGAAAACTAAAACAAAATGCACTTGATGACAAGAAGCGTAATCATGTATAAATATGTGTAATCATAGATAAGAGAGGCTCGTGAGTGATGGTATCATTGGTGTCATCATCATGTTCAAGCCACAAGGACATTTAGATTCACCATCACCATTTTAGTTTTCACCATTTTAGATCTATACATGTCAGCTGTTTTGTTATCCTGCATTCTTGCTTCTAAACAATTTTTGTCTTAACATCAAATCAACCATTACAAAAGGTTGGAGAAAAGCATTGGAGACACATGCAACAGTAAACTATTTCATGTTAATTCCTTGTACCGGTACCATGTTCCTAGAACCATTTCCTTGTCACATGCTGATAACTTTATAGAGACAATATTATTACAATAAAATTTGTTTTCATCCACAAATCTTCTCTTGTTTCTATATACCATGTATGTGTTGGTAAAAATGGGGATCTCCGTAGTGTAAGGACAGCTACAGGAGAAAAAAAAAACACTTACTGTGTTCTGCTACGTGGCTCAAGAGACAAATTCAATTCTGTGACCTCCACAGCTTGGGTTGAAGAAGCAGTTCTTCTACAATACCATGTGCATGGTTTTGATGTGCAGCTGGATCCTCTGTCATCAACAAATGACATATATTCAAATAAGGCTGCTGCAACATGCCGGCAGTAACCATCAATCCTGTGAAAAAATTATAAATAAGAATGGTGTTTATTGGTTACTTCAGATGCAAAAAGGATTTTAAAAAATTCAGTTTTTCTGTCTTTCACAAAAAGAAGGATTACCTACAAACTCCATTCATGAATAATGACAAGAACATTCATTTCTTCGAGAAATTGCCTTCCAAATGTACTGTTATAATTTTGATCACAATTAGAAATTATATCTTTTTTTTTCTAATTACAATCTGTGCAATAGACACTTTTTCATGATACCCAGGCACTGTTACTACCCTTTTGTGACCTGCAAGATGTACAGCATACGTCATATTTTGCTCTTTGTTAATCGTGACAAAATGCCGTTGGGAATTAAATCGAACGTTACAGACAGTGGCTGGCCAGGACCATTAAGACGTACGAAGGACATCATACTTTTCTCGCATAACGAATCAAAGCAAATAATTAAGAGTCGAACTGACTTCAGAATCAAATTCAGCAATATTGGGAAAAATGAATCACCAAGAGACCTTCCGTCACGCAAGGGTTTTAAAATCAATTTCAAGGTGTAGACTATACACTGCAACAGCTACCAGTATGAGATGCGTGAGAATCCTTCCTATAATTCTCCTGTCTCTCTTAATAAGTTAATATAATTAATATATATAATATATTCAGAACTTACCCTCCACGACAACAGCAGTAAGCACTGACGATGGGGTTGTTGTCCTCTTGGGCTGTCAACACTATCCACCCCAGGTAATACGGAAGACCACTGCTGGGATCCTTTGCATTAGTGCGTGGTTTGACTTGAAACTGAAGGTGGTGGTGTTCCTGGCTTTCTGCGAACCTTCCAGTCTTCAAGTCTAGGACGTACCCATCCTTAAACATTGAGTAGCCCTCCAGTTTCGTGAAGTCTCGAAGACTGCCGTGTGAATAATGTCTCGACTGAGCCAGATACGACAGGATATCAAACGATGTTACAACTGGTATCTGGCTCAAATCGTGAGATATGTCCAGCTGTGTTGGAACTGGAAGATATATGATCTGGCTGTTGACCGTAACTTTCAGTTTAGCCTTTACAGTGTCTGTCTTCGATTCCAAAATCCCATCTGGGTCCACCTCGATGCCCAGACTCTCTGCACTTCGACACAAGTCAATCAGTTCTTGTTTCTTGAATCCACTGATCACAACACCTCTTTCTCGCAAATAATCTTGAAGCTGTGAACACGACTTAATTTTGAAATCCATAGCGACGATGGAAAGCGACTTAGAAAAGATAAACGAACTAGAGACTAGAGTAGTACACCACCGTGCAAAGTAGAACAAAGTAGCACGGGCTAAGCAATGTTTACTCGTTTTTGCCTCACTTCCGGATTTGACTGATGGTCAGGCAATGTCAAGGTCATGGGTCAGTGGAATTTCCCAGGATCTTGGGGAAGCCTATTGTTTAGGAAAATACAGCATTTTCTGCTTCGATTAGTATCAGAATAGCATGTCTCGCTTCAACAATTATTGTCTGTCTCAGTACAACTTGATATAATTCGAGTGTAATTGTTGTCTCACCCAAATTCATGTTCTCCGATCTGTTCTTAATTCTTGCCAAATTCGATGTGTTTGAGCATGCTCGCGTTCGTTTTTAGCTCACTCACATTTCCGGCCGGAGGTCGAGTATAGCATTCATAACAATTGGCTTAAGGGGGTTATCTTACTAAGCCCGGAACGACAAGAAGTGCACACCATAATACTATTTTCCAATATTTTCTACGTAAGTCCGGGAAGACACGGTCATACTAAGCCTGACCAGACACAGTCAGCTTCTGCCATTATTTCTTGAGTGTACATTTTGCTGGCAGCAACTGGCTGTGACTCAGGGCTTGCTTCGAATGATCTCCCCCTAAGCCCTCTCGTGAGTTAACTGCCCATTATTGTTTGGACTTTTTGCGGATTATACCGCGGTGAAGCCTAATGTATGCTTTTACATAGCCACGAACACCGGAAGCTATATTAATATCACCTTTTCTTGCCAAATTTCAGAGTGGTTCGTTTGGAAGATTTCGAGTGTAATCCATTGCAAAGGGTTTTGCTGTTTTCTAAATACAGATAGGTCTGCAATCTATTTTAGTTTCCTTTCTCTTTTCTGATATTAATTAACACCCTTCAGTACATGTTGCAGTCTTTGGACCGACTATCTCTCTCATCCTGCACTGTAATCACATACCACCCGACCTCTTCCTTAAAACCTCGGCCATTAACTTTTTTTTTGTTAAAAACAGAAAAATGAGTGGGGGGGGGGGGGGGCATGTGTAGTGGGTGAAAATTACCTCATCAGTGTTTGCACTGAGCATTTTATTTTTGGAGCTTTTTTTTTGCGCAGGAGTAGTTCAGCAAACCCCACGGACGATTAGCGGCAAAAGTGTAGAGTGCATTATATTTCCTTACAATAGTTACCTTTTCCCCCTACTCCTACAAAAACACACTCACACACTCCAACCTCACCCGTCGATGCAACAGAGAGATCATCCTGGACTCCACCAATCATTTGCCAACAGGACGATAATCAAACTGGTATGTAGGGAGGGAAATTACCTTTTCGACCGGCGACCAGAGAATGATAGTTACTTGCCCCTGGTCAACGCAATCACATCTCGGATACCAGGAGAGCACGGAAATTGGTTATTTGTTTGGGCGAGCCGTGAGATCTTTTCCTTCTTCTCTGATGCCAGTGCCCCCCGCCCGTCCTTGAGCGACCATTTGTATACGCAGGGTAACCATGGTGCTATGATCTGGCATCAGTGTAACTACAGCCCGTCTGAATGTTTCATCGGCGCGTTGCTACACAACAGAACCTTTTCAGTACTGACCATTTTTATGTTTGATGAATAAGAAATGGCTGAATTCTGTAATGCTAACTGCAAAACACGGGGAGGGTGAGAAAATTAGACTGGTGCCAGGTTTGGGAGTCACTCTTTGGTGTCAATAAGTAGGGAGATAATTCATCACAGCATAAAAATTATCTGTATCAGTGGTTTCACAACTGCATTTGGACAAGATACATTATTCTGTCAACCCACAATATTCAGGAGGCTTGATCAAGAGAGCCGCGCATGTGCGGACAAGACCAGTTAAATGACACATCTGCGTTTTCTCTAAGTCACTGGGCCAACTAGTTACGTACGTTAATGGTAAATGGCGACATTGGAGGTGGGCGTTGCCCGGGGCACTGGCTGATGTGTTTTTCCACAGAGGATTTACTAGGTGGAGGGGGGGAAAGACAATAAGTAATCAAGGCGCGGAGGATTAAATTTACGTCTGATTGAGGAACAAGACGGTACGGAGACCGTTCATTGTGGGGCAGGGCTTCAGAGTTAGGTCAATGATCTCTAGATCAGTGGTTCTTAAAGTATGGATGGCGAAGGCATGGGGAGGGGAGATTGGGAGTCAATGATAATTATGATAATGATGGAAATCTGAGACGGGTACGATTTCAAATCTGGACATATTTTTCTCAAATGATATTCCGCATTTTTTGTTTCCCCACCACCCCCCCCCCCTCTCTCTCTTTTCTCTCTCTCTCTCTCTCTCTCTCTCTCTCTCTCTCTCTCTCTCTCTCTCTCTCTTTTCTCTCTCTCTCTCTCTCTCTCTCTCTCTTTCTCTCTCTCTCTCTCTCTCTCTCTTTCTCTCTCTTTCTCTCTCTTTCTCTTTCTCACCCCCATTAATCCTTTCACTTTCTCTCTGTCTCTTTCCTCTGACTTTTCCTCTCTTTTTCTTCCTCCCTCACTCTTCCACTCACACACAAACACGCACACTCCCTGTCTATCTATCTATCTATCTATCTATCTATCTATCTATCTATCTATCTATCTGTCTGTCTGTCTGTCTGTCTGTCTGTCTGTATGTCCGTCCGTCCGTCCGTCCGTCCGTCCGTCCGTGTCTGTCTGTTTGTCTGTCTGTCTGTCTATCTATCTATCTATCTATCTAACTATCTTTCTATCATATTAACAGTAGTATGACATCCATTTCGAATTTCCGCTGCGGATGCATCATAATATCCTCTTTCTACGTACATTACAATGATAATGGCTTTCCATGTTGGTCCGTTCATTATCACCCCGACTAGGCATGTTCCTGCTTTACCAGATGATTGCACTATTCATATGAAGGATGATGGGGGATAAATAGGCGCCGTTTTTCATCAAGAGCTGCGAAGGTTAAATTAGATCCGGTGATATTGCTCGCTGCGGGCAACATCACTGATCGGATACTTTCCCCGTGCCGTACATAGCCTATCTGTCCTGGTCTGACTGTCCTATATCACTGTGACACTCTACTGCTGCTAAGAGGATCATGTTCTCGTTACAATTATGAATGTAATACATCAGTGATTGGGAATTAGACTGATGGCAGACTGAGTCATAGTCTGTCTTTGGTCTGTGTAGACTCAGTGATTCAGTTTCACGGTGGTCTAGAGGCAAGGTGCTCGCCTCTCATGTCGAAGGTACCGGGTTCAAATCCCGGTCGGTTCAGACATGTTGGAATTTTGGGGCTTTTTCCTCTTATTTTCCTGTCCCTGATCTTATGGTATGTAGGGAGCACCTAGTCTTGTCGGATAAGGTCGAAAAATTCGGAGGGCCCGTATGCACGCTGCGCACGTTTAAGATACCTTGGCAGTTGGAAATCGAGAAGAGCAAGCTGAACAGGCAGCTGCCTGGGCAAAATTAAATGAAAAACATGTCCCTAAACCCCCCCCCCCCCCCCAAAAAAAAAAAAACCGCCGACCGGCACTGCACAGTGGCGACGACGTTTTTGCAAAGACACTAAGGCAAATTTCCCAAAATGGGATTAAAGAAGTATACAAAAAATGCAAAATACAAAAGTTTCCGCCAGCTGACTGTAGTCAAGACAATTTTTCACCAGAGCTGCCTTCACGCATGAGCACAGTGGGCAGTTGCCCAAAGGCCCCAAGGGTTTATTTAGAAGGCCTCATGCATGCAAATTTACTTGGGTTTTGGAAACGTAGAAAAAAAATCCTATTGCTTTGTCCAGGGGCCCATAATGATGTTAAGACGGCCCTGGTTTTGACGCGCCGGAAACTAATGAGACAGATCTGTCGCGATGTGGGTTACATGGGGATATTTCGACTGACACTCTTTCGAGGTCCGCTCCCACAATCGACGAACACACAAAAATAAATACTTGCACTCTAAAAACTAAATAAATCAATTGCTTTCAATTTTAGCAGAACTGTAGGGCAGTTTAATCACAGGAATTAATGTAACAAATATAATTATAAATATAAATATCAATTCAAAGGCAACTGAATCTAACTAATGGAACTACAGCTTTTATAAAGACTAACGAATTCAATCTAACTACTTGCAGGTCATATGAGTTACATGGCAAATAGAATCCGCGCACGTGGCGACGGATCTAACAGTTTAAATTCTATTAATTCAATGAGACATGTTAGGATATGGACATTTCCTCTAGACACGCCATGGAGAATGCTTGTACAACCATGCGTTGTCTGGCGGTAGCTCTGAAACTGTCTTCAAAAGTAAGTAGAACGGTTCACTTTCATCATTACAAATTAGTATGGACTCTCACCATGCGGCCCTCACTAGGAGTGAGAGCGCTGGATGTAAACGCTGTGGGTTTATATCAAACCAAGTAGCTTAGGCTCTGGAGCTTTAAATCAGGCCCCTCACAATGGACTGCTCAACTGCGTCTCTATGTCTCTCATCTGGCTGAGGACTATCGCCGACCACCTCGTAAATGGATTGTCTACATGTGGCCCAGAACTAAGTTCTGTATGGCCTTAAATACTGGACTGCATCTGCAGCTTACCGTCTAATTCCTGGATTGTGATTGGTGCAACCACTTCTAGCTCAGCTGCCGAACTGAGTTATTTTAAGTAACAGCCCTACGCAACGACCTTGGGTCGACATCAAAGGTCGAATTACTTCAATACAATATAATATAAATTTTATAGCAATAAATTCTTAACATGTTCAAAACCCCGAGCTTTTACTCTGGATCACGGTATTTTCTGTACGTCAACACACGTCTCAATAACATTTAATTCCTACTCACCCCTTCCCTCTTTACTAAACCTAGTTCAAAACACGAGATACAACAAGTGCTCAGTCATGCACACCTACGCTGTCCGTCTATCCTTCCCCACATCTTCTGTCTATCTATTATAAAAAAAAACTGTTCAAAACAACTTGTTTACGAGACCAAGTTATGCTGGCTCGCACAATAATTACGTTTGTAAAAATTACTCACTGCTCTCTCACAAAAATTTAGTTAGTGGAAACATTTATGAATTAAATCTGTTCTTGACAAGATCCGTTTCAGTCGCGACAGTGTGCGAGGGTCCCATGTAACTTCATAGCCCACATCATTCTCACGTCTAAAACTGAGACAGATCAGATTTGACTCAGTGTGTGCCACCAACCTTTTAGCCTTGCTTGTCCCTATCAAATTTCATTCATTCTGTAAAATTGTCGGCGGTGTGAGTGGAGCGCTAGACCCTGGAGCATGAGGTTCGAATGTCACACTGGATCTGGTCCAACAGAACTGGCAAATGTAGCAAATAAGTGAATAGATCAAGAAAGAAAGAAAGAAAGAAAGAAAGAAAGAAGGAAAAAAGAAAAGTTGTATTTCTCAAAGCTGTATGTTAGAAATTGACAACTTAGAAAACTATACAACAAATTCAAAAAGGAATGAAAATAAAACGAAAGGCGAATGTGGTATATCAGTAAATAAATAAATAAATAGAAATGTTATTTCTGAAATTGCAAAGCTCTGTTTTAGAAATTGACAACACAGAAAACTATGCAATAAATTAAAGAAGAATGAAAAGAAAAGAAAAGACATTAAACTCAAACCCTGGGACGCACAGATGAACATCTCCAAAAATGATCGTTCTAGAACATTGAAACTCAGCTTGTTTTCCAGTGTTATTTCGGCCGCGGTGCTTAATGAGTTCCAATCAGTGTGAGACCGTCAGGAATTGTTACCCATGGACGTTAAAAAAATAGCTTGGCGTGACTGTTAACCTCGTTACTGGCATAAATCCTCCACTAACTGGGCAGGAGACAATCAATAACTTGGGCTCATCAATCAGGGCGGCTGTGCTGATTTGCTGAATGGAATGAATAAATTTTTCGAGTGTTTCTCTCGATTTTCTGATTAAATGATTAGAAGATACGCCCTGTCGTAATATTTGCACTTTTGTTCAACTTCACAAATGGAGTTCGATTTGTTCCTGATTTTGCGATCAAGAATGTCGTAAATCGGCAGTGTCGAAATATTTTTGATTTTGTCTTTGCTGTTAATGCTCCAGTAGAGGTCGGCTCGACTCAATTTCGTTACTGCGTCATTCGAAACTACATTTTTTCGTTATGTTGGTTTTGTTTCGTGCAGCAGTGGAGTTAATGCGACGTTTTTCGTAAAGTGACGAGGCGTTTCTTGGCGATGCCACTGCTACCAATGAAATTGAGCTACGCAGCATTTTTCCTTACTGTGAACTTCATGACAGGGTGTATTTATCAGATTTAAACAGAGCTTCAGTGCAAAGTAAGAAATGGACCCAGTTCGATAACAAAGAAATGGGTCAGTAGTACACTTTGCTAGCCTTAACTTCTGAAACAGGCTAGTTCCCTTTTCATTTCAGTTTACACTGTCAAAATAATACATTAATGAGTGGCACATGGAACACTCGAGATTTCAGAAGTTTGGATTTAACTACCACCGAAAGGGCTGGAGAAGAACGCCCAGATTTATGACCAAAGTGTGACCCGATTCCAACAGAGTATGCGGAAAGCAAGGGCCGAAAGTGTTGATTTGAATGGAGTTGTCTTCCTCTTGATATCTACTATAGTCTCGCTTTTTCGTTTCTAGTTTCATTAATGCCCGGCCCCCGCCCACAAAGCGGAATTGAATACCAGAAATATCATGCAGTTTGATAATCGAAATGATTGGTTTGAAGTGACGGGAGTTGTCTTCCTCAGAATATTATCTCCTGCGGTTTTCCTGTCCCGTTTCGAGTTTCATAAATGTTCTGCCTCCGCCTACAAGCTGGAATTGGATACCGGGAATATCATGCACATTGGTAAACAGTCGGCATCGTATTTACACTTTGGCTGACGTCACCAAATTTGTAGGATTCATAATAAGATACTATAGCTAGCCATTTCAAACGCTTTGTATTCGGTTTCGTAATTCGACCACGGTTATCTAACAACGGCCACAATGGAAAACATGCACAGCAGTTTGTCCCAGGTGTTTTATTTTTAATGAGGATGTAGATCCTTATGGGATTGTTTTCATATTCTCATTCTGCAATGTCAAAACATGAAGCAAAGAGATGAAATAGATAGTTAGATAGATAGATAGATAGATGGATAGATAGATAGATAGATAGATAGATAGATAGATAGATAGATAGATGGATAGATAGATAGATAGATAGATAGATAGATAGATAGATAGATAGATAGAAAGATAGATAGATAGATGGATGGATGGATGGGTGGGTGGGTGGGTGGGTGGATGGATGGATGGATGGATGGATGGATGGATGGATAGGTAGATAGATAAAGAAATCCGTACTGTCAGTGAGATGAGACAAAGGATGAGAGATAGATAGATAGATAGACCGATAGATGGATGGATAAAAAAAAATGGGGGAGGGGGGAGACAGGGAGGAAAGAGCATTTTTTCGATCAGTGTCATATAATCTGTTTACGCTTCGTGTTTTTCTGAGCATTTTGATTTAAAAATAGCCATGCTCATGACGAATGATTCCTACTCTTTAAGACGGATTTGGATCCATTAGACGGGATAAAATTCCATGTCATTATTAATGATCGCTAAAATTGCTGTTTATTTTCACTGCTTTAATAACGTTAATAACTCTTAAGTCCCGTTTCCATGCATCCGTTTTTGCTGACCGGCAAACCGCATCCGCCAAACCGGCAAACTAACGATCAAGTAAAGAAAAAGAACGACTGTACCCATGTTCCGTTCCGTCAATCCGTTAACCCGTTTATCTGCCCGTTTAACATGTCCGGCAATGGCGAACGGTTGCTCTTCCGTTCCAAAGAAAAAACGGATTGCCGTGCCGGGTGATGGGAGATAATTCTCGGAGAATACTCTGTGCTATATTCTCCCGCCATTTGCATTTTTCAACATGAAGAAGGGAAAATACGACGCCGGTGTCATAGAGAAACTTATTGATATTGTGAGGCAACACCCCGTGTTGTATCTCT
Organism: Onchidella celtica; assembly: GCA_963931925.1. Classification (NCBI taxonomy): domain Eukaryota; kingdom Metazoa; phylum Mollusca; class Gastropoda; order Systellommatophora; family Onchidiidae; genus Onchidella; species Onchidella celtica. Next base: position 15,960,740 of record OZ007579.1, on the reverse strand, counting down.
TCTTTTCCTCCACAAGGGATGTACCCAAAATTGAGGAGGGCGACGGGACTTGGTTTTCTTTGTCCGTTGGTGATGAAGTAATAAACACAAAAGCATCTCTTCCTCCACCAAAACACCCTGTTGAACCACCCTTGATTGCACTGGCGCCATGCTTCCACCAAAAAAAGGAAAATATGGCGGGAAATCTATTGCACCTCCCAGTTGACGAACAGAGAGGCTGGCGGTATAAACGGTGAACATGGAAACAGATAGCCCGTCATACGGCAATCCGTTTTTCCAGCAAGTGACGGTTTGACGGATTGACGGATGTCTGTGCCGGATGCATGGAAACGTAGCTTTAAGCCTGCCTCTCTGTCCCTCTCTCGTGCCGTGATAGTGTCGGGATTTCATTATGAAGAGTGCACGCTTTTGACGGATGATTTCTCAACGTGAGCAGAGCGGGACGTTTCTGTATACTATTCCGTCTGACCGGACTGGTGATGAGCGCATTTGCAGGAATGAATCCCCCCCCCCTCCCCCCCCCCCCAATCCCTCCCCTCCCATCCAGGTTATTCACACCCAATTTGTTACCAGGGTCTCAGCAGTCCATGAATAACAAGCAGGGATTTGGGGATGTGAGAAGACAGATCGGGCAATGAACTTTTCGATCGTTTACAGGGTACTTTTGGAAAGTGTTGAATTTTGTTCTTTGGGTCATTTGGAGGGAGGGGACATTGGGAGAACGGGCGGGAGGAGTGGGGGAATTGGGGAAAGCCAGGTTTGGGACTGTGTTACTGCAGCCACTTTTCTTCTTGGGTTTAACTGTGGTGCGGGATCCTGTAAGGGTATCTATCTATCTATCTATCTATCTATCTATCTATCTATCTATCTATCTGTCTATCTATCTGTCTATCTATCTGTCTGTCTGTCTGTCTGTCCGAGGGTATCTATCTATCTATCTATCTATCTGTCTATCTATCTATCTGTCTGTCTGTCTGTCCGAGGGTATCTATCTATCTGTCTATCTATCTGTCTGTCTGTCTGTCTGTCTGTCCGTCCGCCCACCCATCCATCCATCCATCCACCTGGTCCATTTATCCATCCACCCATTCGTATCCATCCATCCATCCACCCACCCAACCATCTATTCACCCATCCACTCACCCGCCCATCCATCCACCCATTTATCTCATTGGAGCATCCGCACAGACATACAATATACTCGCCATCACCTCTACTCCTCACGGGCAAGGAGATGATCGTGAGATGAAGCCATACCAGACATTACTGTAATCACGTTCCGTACAATGGAACAGCCAGACCTTTATTACTGGGGCAATGTTATCGCCTGCACTGGATTGCCTGGGCTTTTTTTTTTTTTGTCATCCCAATCTACAGCCCACTGAATTATACATGCATGTGTCCCGTGTGCACTCATGAACATCATTGAACTAGAACAGTGTCGGGAAATGTATTGCTGAGTTTACGTATATTATGTGTGTCTACGTCCCTGTAGAACGGTGGTGATGTAAACACAAGGAAATTTCATGTCATATTTGTCCATCCTACTCGATTAAAATGCGTCTCTTGTTTGTAGCTCAAAAGTAGCAAGTAAACAATTTTAAAGGCTACATTTTGTCCAAAGGGGTTATGTCCACATTACCTATTGTCCAAACTTGAGGTAGTCCACAAAGTTTCATAATTTTGTGTCCTATATTCACAAAGTTTTAGATGCGTACATGTGCACCTTCTAGCACCATTATAGTATGGTATGTGCATACGTCCTTATTATTATCTGCTGTGAATCATGCCGTAGAGACCCGTTTGCTTAGTCAGGGTACTCTCCCGAGCCGCCGAATCGAAGCGCATCAAATTTGGCTATCAAAAATTATGTTCAATCGCTCCATGTTTGGTAGACTTGGATTGCAACTTGGTGATGGTTTAAAAAGTAAGACATTAATTTCTGAAAGCAGGTCGCGACCCGAGATCCTTAATTTTGCAAAAGCATTCAATGAGCGTGTTTTCGAAGGTGAGATTTTTGGAGGGTAGGGGTGGAGAAAGAAAGAAAGAAAGAGAGAATGGAACAGCGGAAGCAGGTTTGTCCCTTCCCGGGGGCATGTAATCTGCAAGTATGATGATAAAGTTTGCAGGTCGACTCTAAAAATAAATATCTTGTGATAGCCATCTTTGTTACGGCATCAGGCTGCCTCTTGTTTCCTATTGCAAGAGAGCTCCATTTCTGCTCGGGTGAAAAGTAGTTTTGTTATTGTTGTTGTCGTTTTATTTGGAGTATGGCTTCTTGTTGCTTTGTGAATCCGAAATGAAGCCAACTTTGGAAATTTGTCCTTGAGTTTGACATCCCAACCCCACCCTCAAAAGAAAACATAAAACTACAAAAATCAGCGTGGAACCAGAATTTTAAATGAA